>QXTE01000213.1:72976-227230 GCA_003942145.1 Platysternon megacephalum | reverse complement strand
GTCGTGGGGGAGGGGTTCACTGGGAGTGTGGGGGGAGGGCAGTCGTGGGGGAGGGGGATCACCGCGAGTGGGGGGGCGTCGTGGGGGAGGGGTTCACTGGGAGTGTGGGGGGAGGGCAGTCGTGGGGGAGGGGTTCACTGGGAGTGTGGGGGGAGGGCAGTCGTGGGGGAGGGGGATCACCGTGAGTGGGGGGCGTCGTGGGGAAGGGGTTCACCGTGAGTGGGGGGGCGTCGTGGGGGAGGGGTTCACTGGGAGTGGGGGGGGAGGGCAGTCATGGGGGTGGAGAGCCCTGTGAATGCGGCGAGGCAGCGAGCTGCCCGGCTGACCCTGAGCCTCACCTTTGCAGCACACAGAGAAGGTCGATTTCTCGTACAACCAACTGGCCGACCCAAAGTTTGTGTTCTACGACCACAGCCTGGTGGAAGCCGTGAAGCTGGACGATGCCGCCACACACGGGTTTTTCCGGTTACTCTCGCTGTGTCACACCGTGATGCCAGAAGAGAAGAAGGAAGGTGAGCAATGCGGAAGGCACCGATGCAGCTGTCAGGGCCTGTACGTCATAGCAATGCACTGGGCCATCATTTCCCTGCAGGCGCTGGTACGGTCCACTGGGAAATCATCTGCAGATAAGGTGACCAGATGTCCCGACTTTATAGGGACAGTCCTAATATTTGGGGCTTTGTCTTATGTAGGAGCCTATTACCCCCCACCCCCGTCCCGATTTTTCACACTTGCTGTCTGCTCACCCTATCTGCAAAGCCCTGCAAATCCGCGGAGATCCACTTTATATCCGCGGATACCCACATCTGCAGATGTGGTAGGGTTGCCAACTTTCTAATCGCACAAAACTGAACACCCTTGCCCCGCCCCTTGCCCCGCCCCTTTTCTGAGACCCCGCCCCCCACTGACTCCATCCATCCTCCCTCCATCACTCGCTCTCCCTCTCCCTCACCCACTTTCACTAGGCTGGGGCAGGGGGTTGCGGTGCAGGAGGGGGGCCTCTGGGCTGGGGCCAGGAATGAGGGGTTTGGGGTGCAGGGTGGGGTTCTGGGGCTGGGGCTGAGGGGTTTGGCGTGTGGGAGGGTGTGACGAAGTGAGAATGTTTTGTTGTGTTATGTGAATACTGAGGGGGAAGGTTGCAGGGGAGCTTGGCTGGGACTGTCTGCATGGAGGAAGGGAGATACCTGAGCATGTAACATGAGAACCCAGGAGGGGAGGTGGAGACCAGGGAACACCTTTGACTGGGAACCTGGACACAGGACAAAGCCGGGGGAGGAGCCGGGGGGGAAGGGAGAAAGGAGACGCCTGGAAGGGGGTTTCAGTTTTGGAAGCTGGCTAGGAATGAAGAGGGGGCTCTGACGGGGCTGGGGCTTTCCAGCGGGGAGAGTGGCCTCCCTGGGGCCCCCAGATAGACCTAACTACAGGGAATCCTGTTGTCTGTACTGGCAAGACCTGTTTTGGACTGTGTTCCTGTCGTCTCAATAAACCTTCTGTTTTACTGGCTGGCGGAGAGTTATGGTGAATCACAGGAAGCTGGGGGTACAGGGCCCGGACTCCCCCACACTCCGTGACAGAGGGGGCTCGGCTGGGGCATGGGGTTGGGGTGCAGATTCTGGGAGGGACTTAGGGTGCAGGAAGAGGCTCTGACCTGGGGCAGGGGGTTGAGGTGCGGGAGGGGGTTCAGGGTGTGGGCTCCAGCCAGACGGCACTTACCTCAGGCGGCTCCCGGTTGGTTCAGCAGCGGGGCTAAGGCAGGCTCCCTACCTGCCCTGGTTCCACGCGGCATGTCCAGCTCCTAGGCACGGGGCGGCCAGGCGGTTCTGCGTGGTTTGTGCTGCCCTCACCTGTAGGCGCTGCCCCCACAGCTCCCATTGGCTGCAGTTCCCGGCCAATGGGAGCTGCAGAGCCAGTGCTCTGGGTGGGGGCAGGGGCAGTGCACAGAGCCTCCCTGGCCATCCCTGCGCTTAGGAGCCGGACATGCCGGCCGCTTCCAGGAGCCACATGGAGCCAGGGCAGGTAGGGAGCCTGCCTTAGCCCCACTGCGCCACTGACCGGACTTTTAACGGCCCGGTCTGCAGTGCTGGGTGGAACTGCCAGGGTCCCTTTTCGACCAGGTGTTCCGGTCGAAATCCAGATGCCTGGCGACCCTAAGAGGTGGCTGTATTGTTTGCCATCTTTGCGGATGGCGGATTGAATGTGGATCCAAATTTGTTTATCCACACAGGGCTTTAGAGCAGCGGTTCTCTACTGAGGATTCGTGGCCCTCTGGGGGGGGCTGTGGTTTCAGGGGGCCCCCCCACAGAGCCCTGAGCCCCGAGGGGGCTGATGCCTGGAGCACTGAGCCCTGGTATCCCCTTTGCGGAGCTCCAGGCTTCGGCCCCGCGGGGCCATGGACCCCCTGAAACCGGCTCACGGCCCCCCGGGGGGCCATAGATGCCTGGTTCAGAGCTGCTGCTCCAAAGGGTGCTGATGCGGCTCAGATGTGGATCCAAATGTTTGTATCCACACAGGGCTCTAATCACCCGAGTCAGTGTGTGGCTGCTCGTTAGCTGGCGTGGCTCTGCAGGTGCCTCGTGGGGAGAGGACCCCAGGAGACTCCCAGGCCTTGTGGCCCAGAGTAAGGGCTGGCCAAAGTGCAATAACTACTCCAAGGAGCGCAAAGGCTCTGCAAGCAGAGAGCTGCTGGTGGCACTGGCCGATGGGAATAAAGCCACGCACTGCGTCCTCCCTGCACCAGTCAGCAGAGCTGAGCTCATGCAACGGGCAGTGCCTGCTGCATCCTGACAAATGGGGGCTCGTTAGTCATGCTAATCCCACGCTCCTGTCCCCCCAAATTCCATCTAGGGCCGAGTCCCGTTGCCCTACTGAGAGCTGTGGCAGTCCTGTCCTTTAGGATCTGAAAGGCGTCAATACCAGTGCGGACGGTACCTGGGGTGGTGAGGCAACTGAGGAAAGGAAACGGTACCTGGGGTGGTGAGGCAACTGAGGAAAGGAAACGTTCCTGGCAGTGAGATCCCTTGGGCGGCGGAAGTCTCCCAGCAGAGGGAGATCCTTCCACTAGACGGAGGCTAGGAACCAGTCTTGCACTGGCTCTGGGGAATGGATTCAATGAGACCTAATGGAGCTTCTCCGTCCCTAACATGTCAGTCTGTGGCCTGTGGAGGAGTGTGTCTGTGTGCAGGTTTTATTGCATCTGGTTGGTATATGGATGGACGGGAGATGAGCAGTGGCTATAGAATGCCTCAGCCCTTGTGTTTGATTCACAGCAGGAGCAGGGTGATGATACTCAGGACTGAGATGAACATACATTGTTTCTTCTTTGCATGACAGGTAACCTGGTGTATCAGGCCCAGTCTCCAGACGAAGGAGCCCTGGTCACTGCGGCCCGAAACTTTGGCTTTGTGTTTTGTGCGCGGACCCCCGAGACCATCACTGTGGTGGAAATGGGAGAAACAAAAGTCTATGAGCTCCTGGCTATTCTGGACTTCAACAACGTGCGCAAAAGGATGTCTGTCATCGGTGCGTTCCCGTCACTCCCCTTCCACTTTTCTGCTCTGTCAGCCTCTCCAACTTGTACTCCTTTTCTGTGGCCATCCTTGCAAGGCGTCCAGATACTGCAGTGATTAGCGTGGTGTAAATGTATTGATAGAGTGGAAGTGACCAGGGACTTCACTGGGAGCGGGGCCAGGTCTTCAGTGGCGACTTCTCTTGGCAGCTGGATATTAATGTCCTTGCCCCCCTCCCATACTACAGGCTTCAGCAGTGCGTCTGCTCAGGTCACGAGGGAGCAATGCGTGTTGGGCCTGCAGTCTGTGGCTGCATTCTCCTCCATTCTGTGCAAAGCAGGTGTGATCCTCACCGCTGGCGGGCTGAGTTTGAATGTCTCTACACACACTTGATGTGATCGCTGCCAAATGCCATAGTCTGGGTTTTGCAGAACTTTTGTTCCCATTGCTTTTAGTGCGAAATCCGGAAGGTGGCCTTACCTTGTATTGCAAGGGCGCTGACACCATTGTCTATGAACTGCTGGATGCTTCCTGTGGACCCCTCAAGGAAGAGACCATGGAACACTTGAATGTAAGTGCCCCCTGCAGGGGAACCCCTCTGCAGATAACGGGCAGGGTGGGAGTCCCCTGTTCTCTGTGAGCGTCTCTGATGCCACCATTGGAGCTGGGAATGGAACCGACATTGAGGCTGAAAAGTGGATGATCTCTAAAGCAACCCTAAAGGCATCTCCCTGGGAGATCGGCAAATAACGTGTAACTTACCGTGGAAAGGAAAGAGTTATTCTGTAAAGACTCAGGGGGCCATTGCCTGAAAAACACGTTCATCGGCTCCTTACATTTAGTCGTGTTTTGGAGTCTGGATAGTTCAGGCAATTGGTAACGGGCTACTGAGCCTTTCATCTTTCTAAATACAACCCAGGTCAGCAGTAACCTCAGATCTGACCGTTGCGCTTCGTTTTTGTGTCTTTTGCTAGTTGCTCTTCAAATTCTTTTCTGCTCTACCTAATTATACTTTTACACTTGACTTGCCAGAGTTGATGTTCTGTGCTATTTTCCTCAGTGGTATTTGACTTCCAATTTTTAAAAGGTGTCTTTTGGCTCTAACCACCTCTTTTACTCCTTTGTTTAGCCACGGGGGCATTTTTATTTGGGGTATACCTAGAGTTTGAGCCTCTATTATGGTGTTTTTAAAAGTTTCCATGCAGCTTCCAGGCATTTCACTCTTGTGACTGTTCCTTTTAACTTCTGTTTAACTAACCTCCTCCTTTTTGTGTAGTTCCCCTTTTTGACGTTAAATGCTACCAGAGTGGGTTTCTTTGGTATTTTTCCCCTACAAGGAAGTTAAATTTAGCTACATTATGGTCACGGTGAGTTAGCTAATCACCTCTTGGATCAGATCCTGTGCTCTACTTAGGACTAAATCAAGAATTGCCTGTCCTCTTGTGGGTTCCAGGACTAGCTGCTCCTAGAAGCCGTCATTTAAAGTATCGAGAAATTTTGTCTCTGCCTCCCGTCCTGAGTTGACATGTTCTTAATGAATATGGGGATAGTTGAAATGCCTCATTTTTATTTGGTTTTCTGTTTTTGTAGCCTCCCTAAGCTCCCTGAGCATTTCACAATCACCGTCACCATCCTGGTCAGGTGATGGATAGTACATTTCTACTGTTATACTCTTATTTTTGGAGCATGGAATTTCTATCCGTAGAGATTCTGTGGTACAGTTTGATTCAATTAAGATTCTTACTATGTTTGACTCTGCGCTTTTTTTCACATATAGGGCCACCCCCACATCCCCACCTCTGTGACCTACTCTGTCATTCCTGTATATTTTGTACCCTGGTATTATCATGTCCCACTGATGTTCATCATTCCAAGTTTCCGTGATGCCTATTATACAGTAACTCCCCACTTAACGTCCTCTCGCTTAACGTTGCTTCGATGTTACGTCCCTGCTCCATTACAGAACATGCTCGTTTAAAGTTGTTCAATGCTCCACTATAACGTCATTTGGCCGCCTGCTTTGTCCACGGCTGGCAGCCCCCCTATCAGCTCCCCTACGCCCCCCGCAGCGCCTCCCGCCCGCCAGCGGACCCTGCGGATCAGCGCCTTCTCCCTGCTCCTCCTGCCCGTGGCAATCAGCTGTCTTGCGGCATTCAGGAGGCAGGGGAGGGAAGCTGCGCGCCGTGAACAAAGCCTGTATATAATGCCTTTTGTCTGGCAAAAAAGAATTTCCCTGGAACCTAACCCCCCCTATTTACATTAATTCTTATAGGGAAATTGGATTCGCTTAACATGGGTTCGCTTAAAGTCACATTTTTCAGGAACATAGAACGTTAAATGAGGAATTACTGTATCTATATCCTCAATTAATACCCGGCACTCAAGTTCACCCATCTTAGTATTTCGAGTTCTTGCATTTATATATAAGATACAATTAACGAGATAATATTATCGATCGGGGGCCTATGCTCCCCCCCAGATGGCCCTGGCCTCTGGTGGTGCAGTGCCGAGCCCAGGGCCCCAGGAGGGGTGACACTGGCACAAGCCGGGTGGCCTGCAATGAGCTAGCAGAGTCCCAGCGCAGTGAGACAGCAGGCCAGGGCTGGAGGAGGAGGTGCTGAGGACGCAGCACATTCCATAGGCAGCTGCAGCGGAAAGCTGCCCTCCCGCAGCGGAAGCCACAGGAGGAGGATGGTGGTTATACCACCTGTCCTCCCCTGAGGGAGAATCGGAGCTTGTTGTTGGGCTGGTTATGGCGAGCGTCGGGGTCCAGATTTTCAGTCACTCGTGCGGTGAAGGTGCAGATGTGATTGCTCGTTGAAATGCTGCATGCAGTGACGGTCGTTCAATGCAAAGAAAGCAGGCAGTCACACCGACGGTTCTGCCAAGCAATTGCATGGACACAATTCTGAAATTCTGGGAGTAGCTCTTTTGTGTGTGTTGTACGTAGGTCTCATCCAAATACCAGTGACATGGGTGCCATGGTAATGGAAAACTTTAGAGTCAAAGTGTAGGAAACCACTTTGGATTTGGTCTTGTATGGGCAATAGAACTGCAGTTAAAAACGGATCTGTTCAAGAGTAGATCTGGATTTCCAGTCGCTGATGAGTTTAAAGTGCTAGATGCAAGTTTTCATCCGATTCATTGCAGAAGCTGGGTTGGCATCTTTCGGGTGCGAGGGTGTTTGTAGATAGCGCTCCTTGCAGATCCAGCGAGAAGACCTCACCTATCCCACCCATGTCTTGCAGGAGTTTGCAGGTGAAGGCTTGAGGACACTGGTTGTGGCCTACAAAAACCTGCAGGAAGACTACTTTCAGGAGTGGCACCAACGTCACCATGAAGCAAGCACTGCCCTGGATGGACGGGAAGAGAAGTTATCGGAGTTATACGAAGAGATTGAAAAAGACTTAATGGTTGGTCTTTCATGGAATCTGGGTCAAGCTGTGGGCAGGCAGCCGGGAGGTTGGTTCATCAGGAAGCAGATCGCTATGACTTTACATGGGATGTGTAACTAAAATGGTTTTGATCATGGCAGTCCTGGGTTTTCACTGGCACCTTGGTGAGCATCCAGTAGCTGGCTGGGAACAGTTTTATATTAACTTGTGTGGTTGTCTGATTAGGTGACTTGTGATGGGTGAACACATTAGAGTTTGATGGAGGTGATATTTTATAGCTGTCCCTTGTATGTTCAAGCAGTTGAATTATTATTCTTCCGACTTCTAAATGACGAGCTGTAACAGCCCTGTCCTGAGTAGCTCCTGGGTCCCTCTGCATTTCTGGAGGAGCCTTTACTCTGTTCTATTAGCCTGGGAGGAGAGAGGGGTGTCTGCAGACCAGTTTGTGTCAGCTTGAAGTGAGTGAAAGCAATGACTAAACTGTGATCTGCCAGCAGGGTCCTCCTGGGAGTGATGCCGCTGCTTTTTGAGTGCCCCTGGGGTTCACCTGTGCGTGCTAGCTGTGGGGAATGAATGAAAAGAAGATACAGGCCCGATCTGAATGGAAGCGATGCAGCTTTTGCAATCACAGCAGCTCTTATGAAATCTTGGAAACTCTACAGCTGCTTTGTCACTCTCTCCGAGAAGGTTTCTATTTCCTGTGGGCCTGTGTGTGCACCCTGGAAAGAAAGGACTTTATTTGCAGGAAGGAACTGGGGGAGGGATAGCCCAGTCGGTGAGAGAGAGAAAGGAGAATCTGGTGTGGGGGATGCTGGCAGGGAGGCCATGAGGAAGTAGGAGGGTCCTAGGTCATGCAGTCTCATGATCCTGCTGAGAGCTGAGGACAGGAGGTTTTCTGTGCAGTGTCAGGGGCCTGTAGAAGGAGCTGGGAGGCAGTAGGGGGAGGTCATGATGGAGAGTGGAGCTGGAACCTGGTTAAGTTCAGAGATTTTAATAACACGTGTGTTCAGCTTCATGCTGATTGTATTCAAAGCAAAGGGGAGAGCCATGGAAAGGAAGCTGTTCCCCTCCCCCTTCCATGGTTTGTACACCAGATCTGAGCAGGCAGGCAAAGGCCAGCAGAACGCCTGACAAGGCCCATGGGTTTTCCCCACCGTCCATGCCCAGTACCAGAGATACCACAGCTCCGTGGTGCTTCACGACAGCTACGGAGAGAGCCTGGCCATGGGAGAGCTCAGGCCTTTGTCCCATGGCCCTGTAGCCTCCGCGTGTGCGGAATTCATGAGCATCGTGTGCGCGCTATTGAGCTCTGCTTGAGGAGGACCGAAACGCTTCCAGACCAGATTCAAAAGGTGGCGGAGGGCTTGCAGCTGCCTGTGTGAGAGAGGCTTTCACGTTACATCTATGACAGCCCTGGGTGACTCAGGCCCAGGCTGCTATTGCCCGCGGGGCGTCAGAGCAGACCTCGCTCTATGCTCTGACAAGCAGGAGTTGTTTAGTCTTTTTCACCTTTTCTTTTCCATTCCATGCTTCCCTCACCTGATCACTCACTAGCCGGCTGGTTATGAATACACCGTTAGGCCGCAAGGGGTCTGGAGCAAACCCCGCATGTAACTGGCTTAATAAGATGTGGTTCAGAGATCCAGGTAACTGTCAGGATGGGTCACAGGTCTGCATTCTGGAAAGGCGAGTGTGCTTGCTGTTACAGGTCTGTCGCATCTTAGGCGCATTTAACATGTGCGATTTCAGCTTTACGCGGTCGGCAAAAACAAGAAAAAAAAGAAAAAAAAAAGAGAAAAATAACAATTTAAATACTGTTTCTGTAGGGCGGGCGATTCTGCCCATTACACTCAATGTAATTTTGACTCTACGCGGTTTTCGCTTTAGGCGCTGACCGCGGAACGTAACCCCAGCGTAAGATGAGACAGACCTGTACATTGTCTTTGATTCCAAGGAACGATACAAGAACAGCTGACGGAGGAGATGTCTGCCCTTCAGGATAGCAGAGGTCTCTCAAACATAGCATAGGAGATTTTGGTCCTGAAGCCCCAGTCAGACGCAGGCACTGGCTCAGAGCCTGAGACCTGAACTCTGAGCCTCCCCCAACAGCAGGTAGGAAGCTCAGTGACAGGCTCTGCCTAAAAACCTCAGCTAGAAGCTAGAGCCGAAATCTCATTTGCATCTGATCGTCAGCTCCCTGGGCCACGTATCACCAAGATTCGAGGTCAGTGGGTGTTCCCAGCAAGTAGAGAAAGAGACTCTTCAAAATGTTTGTGGCCTGATACATCTGTGTGGGCAATATTCCTGTCTGTAAGTTACCGCGCTGTGCTGCTGCAAGTGCAGGGCGGGTGGAGAAAGAGAGTCCTCTAGTCTTGTAAGCAGGTACCTGAGTGACTGTGCCCATGGGCCAGCCGGGTCAGTGAGATGACTCACAGGCACAAGGGTTTGTGGGACCGGTGCCTAATGTGTACGATAAATAGAGCTGAGTGGGATCAAGCCTGGGCTGAGCCCCCAGCACGGTGAGCGCTGCTGGATGGACGGAGCAGAAGCGACTGCGCTCTCCTCTGCTGCTGACCACTGCGGAGCTCACCCATTTCCCTCTGTCTTTGAAGCTGCTAGGTGCCACGGCTATTGAGGACAAGTTACAAGATGGAGTCCCCCAGACGATTGAAACCCTGACCAAAGCCCACATTAAAATCTGGGTTCTTACTGGAGACAAGCAAGGTAAAGGGGATGGTCTGGGACAGACACGCAGGGCTAAGGGCTGCTGCCTGTGACTTTCCTCTCCTCTCCTATGGATAGGCTGTTCCCTCCATTGCCTACATCCTGTTTACTCAGGCAAAACTCCATGGGTCTGAATGGTCAGACCCACTGTGAGTCCTGAGGCTGTGGGCACAGACAGCCCCCTTGGGCACTCCAGTCTGTCTTGCCACCCAGGAGAGCCTGCCTTTGCGACAGATGCTCCCTTACTCCAAAAATCACAGCACTATTTAGGTTACTCCCAATCCCAAAGGACCAGTCACTTACCCCAGGTCAGTGGTATCTTAGATCTCTCACCAAAGACAGCGCTTGTAGCCAATCCTGTAATAAACTAACTAAAGGTTTATTAACTAGGAAAAAGAAATGAGAGTTGTTTACGAGGTTAAAGCAGGTAACATATGAACATAAATGAGTTACAGTCCTAGGCTTGGTCAACATTACACACTTACTTTGGTATAATTACATCACTCAGTGGTATGAAAAATCTACCCCCCTGAGTGATGTAGTTACACTAACCTTACTCCGCAGTGTAGACAGCGATATGTCGCTTGCTAGAGGATTATCTGCTACTTGAAGTCGTCAAATCATGATTTGGGGACTTCAACAGCTGAGTCAAGGGTGAGAGTTATTTCAGGAGTGGGAGGGTCAACTCTTGTGGCCTGCATCATGCAGGAGGTCAGACTAGATGATCATAATGGTCCCTTCTGATCTTAAGTTCTATGATTCTATGATTCTATGATGTCAGCGGAGAAGCTTTCCTGCCAACATAGCTACTGCCTCTCGTGGAGGCGGAGTTAAGCCGGTGGGAGAGCTCTCTCATTGGCTTAGAGCATCTTCACCAGACACGCTACAGCCGCGCAGTGCGCCAATGTCAATTTGTAGGGTGGACCTGCCCTTAGGTTCCAAAAAGTAACAGAAGCTGCTGTGATGTGCAAGCTCTAGATGTCCTTTAGGGGTAACCCAAGCTAAGCAGCCTGGGGATCCCTTGCTTATGCTTAGAAATACTGCCCTCTCCAAATGCCAAGCAGCATGAGGATACAGATCCTTCTGGTCGGGGATTTTATTCCCTTCCCCCACAGTTCAGACTGTAAGGGGACATGGGTTTGCGTACTTCATGGGTGTGCAGGGAGCAATCCACAAAGTCTCCTGTCCACTGATGTTCCCCAGTGGTTCATCTGGTGTCTATGGGCAGGGCAGGGGACACCCCTCGTGGTTCACTGGTATGTCACACTTGGTAACGCTCCTCTCCTGACTGGGGGGTTTCCAGTGTCAGAGCAAACACTTCTCTAGTTATCAAGAAAACCCTTCCCTGTTCCCTATGGCGTGGGGTGCAGCTATTACCAGTGAGATCAATGCCGGCAGCAACTCGCACGCAGTTCATAAAGGTCAAACGCTCCACGCTTGCTTAGAAACGGAACATCTGTTTTAGCAATGCTAGCACACAGGTGAGCCAGATGGGTTTCCAGCTGTGCATTTGTCAGTGTTTTCAGTGAGGCCTAGTGGCCTTGGTATGAGCTGGCACCTGGACTGCCAGGCTCACAGCAGCATTTTTCTGTGGAGCTTTGTTTTCCCAACAAGAACTAAACAACAAATGGAACCACACACACTACAGCTGCCCCTGTGGTCCTCACGCCCCCACCCCTCTGCATCTGGAGTGCCGGAGAGATCGTTTCTATTACGCCTTTCTTCCCCAAAGAGGCCAAATGGCTTTTTGGACACGGGCCAGATCCTTAGCTGGTGTAAATTGACATTGTTCCTTTGATGTCAGCAAGCTCAGGATCTGGCCCTTTTTTACCTTCAGTCCTGCTGAAATCCAGCCACTTCTCGGGCACAGGGCTGAAGGCAGCATATTGCAAAGCAGAGCAGGCAGGAGAAATGCCATCCAAGGACATAGGGCAAAAGGCTCCTCAGAAGTGCCCTTGTATCATCCGGGTCCATGCACAGCAGACGACCCACATGCAGTAAATTGCATGGGAAAGTCAGTGCATCCACTTCAGCAGCATGGAGAGCTGAGTCTCTTGTGCCGAGATGTCAATCTCTGTGGCCCTAGGAAGCCCGGTCGTTGTGAGCCTGGTGCTAAGACCATCCAGCCAGACTCTCTGGTTCCTTTAGAACTGACAGATGTGTGTGCCCAGGCCCCTCTCTGATGAGATGCACAGTACTTGTCAGTCATGGAAATGGCCCAAGGAGAGTGCAGGGTGGCTGGGGAACCGACGTCATTCCTCTCCGAGTCTGAATGAAATTGTTGATTTTTCCAGAGACTGCCGTGAATATTGGCTACTCCTGTAACATACTGCATGATGACATGAAGGAGGTTTTCATTATTGAAGGCAACACCTCTGAGGACGTGTTAGATGAACTCAGGTAAACAGCCAGATTGCGCATCGCCATGCGGTATGTTTGGCATAGCGAACTGGAGGGTATTTGTGCCATTCAAACCTTCTGTCTTCATAGATCATAGACATGGAACAAGGGACCTCAATAGGCCATTTAGTTCAGTCCCATGCACAGAGGAAGGACTATGTATTATCTAGACCACCCTGACAGGTGTTTTTCTAACCTGCTCTTATACATCTCCAATGACAGGGATTCCACAACTTCCCTAGGCAATTTGTTCCAGTGCTTAACCACCCTGATGTCTAACTTAAATTTCCCTTGCTGCAATTTAAGCCCATTGCTTCCTGTCCTTTCCTCAGTGGATAAGTATGTACTTAAAGGCTGTTATCATGTGCCGCCTCAGTCTTCTGTTCTCCAGACTAAACAAACCCAATGTTTTCAATCTTCCCTCATAGGTCATGTTTTCTAGACCATTATTCCTTCTTGTTGCTTTTCTCTGGGCTTTCTCCAATTTGTCCACATCTTTCATCTAACACAGTTCACCAAAAGTGAACTTTAACTCTAGACTGGCTGTCTCTGGAAGGTCCGCTCTAATTCAGCCAGCAGAGATGGGCTTGATGCAGGAATCACGGTGTGAAATTCTGTGGCCTGAGCTATGCAGGTCCAACTAGATGATTATGAATGGTCCATTCTGGCCCTACAATTGATGTAAAAAAGGACACAGTTGACCACTCTAGATCGTCATGGGCCAGAGGGTCTGGGGCCACGATGCCTTCAGTTGTGGACATAAAGTGGTTCTCGCTGCGCCAGCAGGTCATCCTTGTTCTGGTCCCGTAGCTGGATGCTTTTCTCAGCTCGTCTGAGGGGAGGAGCCAGATGGAGCCCTGTGATCTAGGGAAGGAGAAGGTGGTGGTCAGAGCAGGAATAAAGAGATTGTTCTTGATGTCTGATGATGGGGGCCTAGGTGGGGGGCTGGTGTCTCAGAAGGCACTGCCTGATGGGAGGGGTAAAGATGGTTTGAAGCCACCTTTGTGCCTCATGGATTCTGCCTGCTCCAGAGGCCAGTACAAGCTCCAGGGGCTGCTATAACTTCCAGTGGCCACCCCACAGCTTCCTACGGGCTGCTCTGCATCCACCCCAGCTAGCCCCTGTGCTGGGTGCTTCAGGGGCAGGGAATCCTAGGGCCCCATCTCCTCGCCAGACACTGCTCTGTCACTAGAGGAATTCTCCCAAGGCCACTCCAGCCGTGTGTGCTGCCAGAGTCCTTCAAAACCCTCTGCAAGGAGAACGATACTAACAACGGGGACCATGTTTTTCTTTAATAAACCTGGATTTAAGAAAATAACTTACATTTGTTTCTGTATTTTTAATGACTGATCCTTTTAAGGAATGCAAGGAAGAAAATGAATCCGGATTCCTTCCTGGACAGTGATGAAGTTAACATCAAGTTTGAAAACCCTTCCACGAAGTCAAGGATCTTACCTGAAGAGCAAGCAAACGGGGTGTATGGCCTGGTTATTAACGGCCATAGCTTGGTAAGGATGGTTTGGAGTGCCTGCTGCCACCAGGCTTGTCAAAGAGTTGGCAGAAAACTGAGTGCTGGGTTCCCTGGAAAATCTGACCCTGAGTGTGCAGGGAAGCCACTAGCTTTTCTCACACAGAGCCTGGAGCCTGAACCAGCTCCATGAGGGTGGTGACAGAGTCCCAGTGTTGCCACGTTCACATCTGTGATCCTGTTTAAACAAAAATAACAACAGCAAGTGGAGAGCAGCACCATGTTTGTTATGGCTAAACACACAGCATCACATGACACATTGATTTGTGTGCATGGAGGGACATTATCGAGGCTTGCGTATCATATTTTGTTAGGTGAGGTTTTTGTGCATTGAGGCTCTTTTGGAAAGTGGTAAAAACTATTGCTGTCAATAGCACGGTAAAACCGAATCACGAAACGGTCTCTCCAGCTGAGCAAGCCTGCCTGCTGCTGCTGGGAGGGAGGTGGGGGCGTTGGTGACTCACACGGCTTACTGTTTTTGGAAGAAAGGAAATCTGGGTTGCTGATTTGCTGCCTTAAGTGGAAAGGGCAGCTGGCCTGCTGTATGGCTCTGGGGAGGAGGGAGTCATGTGGATTCCCTCCGTGAATGTCTGCAGAGAAGACATCAAAGCACAAGAAGCACATTCTGTAAGAAATGTGAAAAGGCAGAAATGTGTCCCTACCTGCCAGGCAGTGGTGGAGGGATGAGTTTCTGAGCAGACGTCCGGTTATCTTTGTTGATTTCAGGAATGGAAATAACATGGCCTAATAAAGTAAAAGGTCAACACTGAGAAGGAAGATTTATTTTGTTTGTCTTTTTCTTATGACCAGTTCTACTAGGCTTTTCTAAAGCACTCCCAAATTGTAAATCAGCCCATATGGGACATGGTTTTGTTTGGGGTTTTTTTTGGAGGCTGGGGGCGGCTTGGAGCCTGTAGATCAGACAGATGAATTTTACATGGATTCTAGATTTGGCAGGAAAGGGAATTATGGAGGGTCCATTGAGGAACGTTCGTGGGAGTTGATTAATTGTAAGTTACAGCATGTTTATAATTGTAATAGAAAGTCAGTGCTGTAGGGTCTTCTCGGGACACAAGCCTCTACTCACACCTTAGGAACTAAGCCAGGGGTGAGCAGAGACCCACCCACCAAGGTCAAGAGGGCAAACTCCATGAGGAGAGGCTGAGGGAACTGGGATTGTTTAGTTTGCAGAAGAGAAGAATGAGGCGGGATTTGATAGCTGCTTTCAACTACCTGAAGGGGGGGTTCCAAAGAGGATGGAGCTCGGCTGTTCTCAGTGGTGGCAGATGACAGAACAAGGAGTAATGGTCTCAAGTTGCAGTGGGGGAGGTTTAGGTTGGATATTAGGAAACACTATTTCACTAGTAGGGTGGTGAAGCACTGGAATGGGTTACCTAGGGAGGTGGTGGAATCTCCTTCCTTAGAGGTTTTGAAGGCCAGGCTTGACAAAGCCCTGGCTGGGATGATTTAGTTGGGGATTGGTCCTGCTTTGAGCAGGGGGTTGGACTAGATACCTCCTGAGGTCCCTTCCAACCCTGATATTCTATGATTCTATGATTCTAGTAATGAAAAGGGGGAGCTTTGGTGACAGAGGCCATTGTCGTTGCTGCTCAGAAAATCTCATCCCAGCTCTTATTCTTGGCCTAGTAGCTCCTGTGGGCATCATGCCTCCCCGGCACTTCCTCTGACACAATGGGTTAGTTATTCTTCCTCCTGCTGGTTCTGTGGTTTGGGCTGGCGCCGTATCGGGACTGACCTCACTTTCAGAGCATGTTCTCCTCCGCTCCACAGGCTTACGCACTAGAAGGGAACATGGAGCTGGAGCTGGTGAGAACAGCCTGCATGTGCAAAGTGGTGATCTGCTGCCGGGTGACCCCCCTGCAGAAAGCGCAGGTGGTGGAGCTGGTGAAGAAGTACAAGAAGGTCGTGACCCTGGCGATCGGTGATGGGGCAAACGATGTCAGCATGATCAAAAGTAAGTAGAGGCAGCCCTGCCCAGCTGTCTCCTGATGTGTTCTTCCTCACTGGCACACAGCACTGCCCACTCTGCAAGAAGCGTGGGAGCTGCTCTGCCAGTGCAAGGCTCTCTAATCTGGAACTTGTCCTGGATCCAGATTCTTCTGTGCCGTGGTCGCATCACAGCTACCAGCAGCCAGAGCTATCAGACGGTCTCAAAGGCAGTCACTTTCTCATCTTCATACATCTGTCTCTCTGCACATCCCTCTGTTTGGAGTCAAAGTAGACCTCGATCAATAAAATTGTACCTTCATCCCCGCTAGGCAGCATGGGGTCTTTGAAACCTGGATGTATTCCAGACCTACAAACTTTCCTGCAGTGGTCAGATTCCTTACTGGTGCAGTTAAGTGATAGCTTTCACACCAGACTGTGTCCGAGGCCTCAGCAGGGTTCTCCCTGACTCCATCACCTTGTCTTTACCCTAGGAACACGTGAGCCACAATGTCCCAGTGCTTTCTAGATACCTTATTTCACTAGGCAGGGAAAGAACATGCCCTCCAGGGAGTTCCCCGGGTCACCTTCTTGCCATGGGCAGTAGTAGTTCTAAAGGAGAGAAAAGGTTCTTCACCTCGTGTTCCGTCCACTCCCGGGTTTGTCGTCTCAGTGAGAGATGTGGCTCCATGTCAAGGTACCAGAGCTGAGAGCCATTTCTGGCCTGTGAGGGTTTCCTCCCCTTCCTAAATCCAAACCTAGGTTGTGATGGGCAGCATTACAGCGATGCGTTACCTGGACCACCACAGAGAGGGTGCTCTCGCCAGTTGTGTTAGGAAAACTTCCTGTTCATAAAGTTCATTGTCCTCACTGGATGGGTCCAATGTCACCTCCACCAGGGAAAGAAGACACATTGACACTCAACAATGCAAGGGAGGGATAGCTCAGTGGTTTGAGCATTGGCCTACTAAACCCAGGGTTGTGAGTTCAATCCCTGAGGGGGCCACTTAGGGATCTAGGGCAAAATCAGTACTTGGTCCTGCTAGTGAAGGCAGGGGGCTGGACTCTATGACCTTTCAGGGTCTCTTCCAGCTCTATGAGATAGGTGTATCTCCATATATTATTATAAGGGCTCCATCTTGTATTATTTTTTTCTACAAGGGGGCAAATACCAGCGAATTCCTTTCCCACCAGGGATACTGTGCTTGTCGATGGTTCTGATTCACGGGCAAGCAAAACCTAACATCGATATTGCATTTGTTTCCTGCACCAAGAGCAGGAACTTCTCTCTGTGTTGCCCTTGATTGAACGTAAAGGGCTTTCCAGTGTTGGTTTAGTTCAGGGGTCGGCAACCTTTCAGAAGTGCTGTGCCGAGTCTTCATTTATTCACTCAGATTTAAGATTTCGCGTGCCAGTCATACATTTTAACGTTTTTAGAAGGTCTCTTTCTATAAGTCTATAATACATAACTAAACTATTGTTGTATATAAAGTAAATAAGGTTTTTAAAATGTTTAAGAAACTTCATTTAAAATTAAATTAAAAGGCAGAGCCCCCCGGACCGGTGGCCAGGACCCGGGCAGTGTGAGTGCCACTGAAAATCAGCTCGCGTGCCATAGGTTGCCGACCCCTGGTTTAGTTGGTACCAAGTTGCTGTCAGTACCCTTGGCAAGAGACTGGCAATTTTGTCACTCAGTATTGTGAATATGAGATCAGTATCTGAAAGTTCTGCTTTCCAAACCGGTTCGTCTCCTGCCTCGAAGATGAGTGGGAGTCTCCAGCAAGCTCCAGAGTTTCTCTGGTCAACAGCCGGAGTCTGGATAGTAGACTCTTGAATAGGAGCGTTTATACTGAGGTCCAAAAGATCCTATTGGAAAGCAGGAATCTTTGATCAGCCAAGCCTACTCCATGAACTGAGAGAGATTTCCCCATCTGAGCAGCTCTGAAGCAGGTGGGCCTGATAACGGGCTCATTGGCCATTACCTTTGGACTATTTATTACACTTGGCATAGAGTAAAACAACAACAATTCTTTGATTTCTGCCAAGAGACACTTGGTTGCCATCTCTGATTGTGACAGTCTCTTGTCACCCTGGAGTTACCTGATCTGTGTATCTCGAGAGCTATCTGAGGTGGTTACTTTGCTGTGAGAGCTGCGGAAAAAGAGACCTAATTCTCCACTGCAAGGCCTGGGATGTGCTGCAAATCTTGCAGTAGAATAGGTTCTTTTGTCTCACACGAGGGGTGTTCCCTTCTAGCATGAACTAAAGCTCATAGGTTCCATGTAAACATTAGTCAGGCTCTACTTGGTACTACGTCTCTGTGACGATGCCATTCTTGATAGCCCGGAGTGTTACTGAGATACAAGCTAATGACTGATCTCCTTTCAGCTGCATGCTTACAGAATAGGTGCCCTGCCTGCATCTCCAGCTCTGCAGTGTCTGTGCTTTCCATCTCTTTCAGACCTCTAGCTTGTCTGCATGTCCTGAATGTCTCATACTTTGCATGCTCAGAGAATTTTGCCATGATTTTTAAGGGGCCAAAACTTATCCACAACTTCCCCAAACCCTTATAGCCAGCCATGGGGCTGACACCAGAGGAGCCAGTCCATCATGGTCAAAGATTGTCCATGTGAAAGGCACTGTTTCACAATTACCATGGCCGGGCAATGGTTCAACTTCCTGGGGTTGTCAGAGTCCTTGTCTAGGATGTGGCAGGTCTTCATTGCACCATGTGGCATGACCGGTACTGGAGCTATGTACATGCTTTTAGCAAAAGCTTTTCCTCATTGTGACTTGCTCTAGGGGAGCCAGCAGATCGGTCACCTCTGTTTACGTTTTGCCCCTTTCACCTGGAGCGGATGCTCGTTTTGGTGCCCTGCTGTCCTTGTTTGCGAGAGCTGCGTAGCCTGGGGGTGGTACTGCTCGCTTAACTCCCACCGGGGGAATGTGCAGAGGCCGCTCAAGGGAGAAATGGAGGTTACTTACCTGGCACCGGAGTTCCTAGAGATGGAGTCTGTAGTCACACTCCTCGTCCACCTTCCCCCGTTCGGAGTCCCGGGCTAGGAATTCCTGACGTAGTGGAGGGAACTGAGGCTGGTTGGGGCCACTCCCCCTTCATGCCCCCAGAACCCGCCAGGTTGGGAAGTGGACGGGAGTGGCCCCAGTGGATGCTGCTTTGCAGAAAGTTCCAGAAGCTGATAGCGCGGGCACCTTGATCCCACAAGTAGGACTATGCAGAGCCCATCTCGATGAACTCGGGTTACAGGTAAGTAACCAAGTCAGTGCAGATGTTCTGCTCTGCTTACGAGCCAAATTCTGCTCCCCACCCACCTAGCCCCGCTGACTTCAGTGGGAATGACAGAGAGTCGAGCATGAGCCTCCCTGGGCAAGTCTCTGCTCCCAGAGCTGACGGCTGATCTCGTTCTCATGTTCGACTCTCCCGGCACGCCCGGAACTGGCATCGATCTCTCCAGTCTGGCTCCATCGTGATCTTCATGAGGCACCACAGGGTTGGTAGAGAGAGAATGAAACCCATTACTGGCCTGCTCAGCAAAGAGGGAATGGGCCTGGAGTAGGGTGACCAGATGTCCCGATTTTATAGGGACAGTCCCGATTTTTGGGTCTTTTTCTTATATAGGCTCCTATTACCCCCCACCCCCTGTCCCGATTTTTCACATTTGCTGTCTGGTCACCCTAGCCTGGAGATTGTAACTCACGCTCTCGCCCCTAGGCACGGAGACCCGGAGCAGGGTGATGGGGCAAGTTGCAGAGCCAGCACTAGGGAGAAGCAGCTCATGGGGGCCCCGTTCCCCTTTTACTACAAGAACTTGCCTGTTTTAGTATTGGGGGGAGGGGGTATTCCTGCTTCGGGCCCCCAGTCGGCTAGCACAGCCACGGGGCAGTTGGCACTGTCACAGTCTGGGCTGTTCCAGCTCTGAGCGTAAACAAGGACGTCAGTCCCCCTCGGATGGCTTTCACCAGCAAGACATTCACCTGGCCAGCAGAAGCAGCCACTCCGTTCTGCAGGTGTCCGGCAGCCCCAGATCAGAGCTGCCTGAATGGGCAGGTTGTGAAGTAGGTGTGGGAAGTTCCCTGATCGGTTCCCAGCTGGGTACCTGGCCAGCAGGGGTTGCTGATCTTCGTGGGTTTGTTTTAGATATTTCCTTTTTTTAAAAGACTCAGGACTGTGTGGGTGCGCCCAGAGTGGGTCTGTGTCCCCCTGAGTGCCTGTCGGTGTTACCCTTCTCCTACCCAGTCCCTCTGCCCGTCTCCTACTCCCACTTGTTACGGGGATTGCAGACCCTTTGGGGCAGTGTACCAGACAGCCCCCATCCTGGGGGCCTCTGGGCACTCCTGCAGTACAAATAATAGCTGCTGATAGGCCTGTGAGGAGTGTGAAAGGAGACAGCTTGGATGCCTGTAAAGGTTCTGTATAGTTTTGTGTGAATATCTTGGCATCCCCGTGTGACCCATGGGACACCTCCCGGTCATGCCCTAAAACGCAGCCTTCTAGTTGCTGACAGGACTGTTTCTTTATTTGGTGCCTTATGACTATAACAATTCCTCACGCTACATTTAATTAAAGTAAGATTATTCAAAAGAGTCTCTTGCTAATCTTCCTCACGTTAATTTATACAAATTGATTAACTGGGGCCTTTTAATTAAGAAAGAAAAGACTAAGTGGGGAGCTTCAAGGGAGATGATAAGTCAGGCAGCCAGTCAAGAAAGGGTAAAGAAAAGCATGTTACAGTGATAATTAGAAAATACCACCACGAGAGGATGGGACTCAGAGTTCTGCTTGACTCATTATTCCATAGGAATCTCCAAATCCAATCAACCCCCAGCCATCGAGAATGGTGTCATTAGTTAAATCTCTATCGTTAGCTGTCACATTAAATGTTTAATAAATGCAAGTTATTATTAAGACTTTTCTGTGTAAATGTTTGATTGAACTAATAATGCCCACAGACTGTAAGATGACTCAGGCTGGTTTGTAGTAGATGGACTGTTGGTCTGACCCAGTGTGGCCGTTCTTATGTTCTTAGTGTATATAAACATATTATGCACCTGGGGGAGTGGGGGCGACCATGCACACTCAATGCATTTAAACACAGATCAAAGGTCATTTTCTAGCAATGGCAATATTATAAAGTTAGTTTGTGCTGCTGGAAAACATTGACAGTCCAGGAAAAGATTCATTGTCATTAGCACATAAATGAACTCAGCTGTTGGAAATATATAAATTAGTACTCAGGGGTGTCAATCTGTTACTCAGCAGCCTGCGGTGTGACCGGGAAGGCCCTCTGCTCAAGTGTGGGTGTGACCCACAAAGACTACATGTCCCAGCATGCAGTGGGTAGTCTGATAAACACTAACGCTAACACAGCTCTCATTGTAATGATCTGGATTCTCCTCTTGTTGCAGCTGCCCACATCGGGGTCGGTATCAGCGGCCAGGAGGGGATGCAGGCTGTGCTGTCCAGCGACTTTTCCTTCGCACAGTTCCGTTACCTGCAGCGCCTGCTCTTAGTCCACGGGCGGTGGTCCTACATCCGCATGTGCAAGTTCCTCAGATACTTCTTCTATAAGAACTTTGCCTTCACGTTAGTACATTTCTGGTATGGATTCTTCTCCGGCTTCTCAGCACAGGTGGGCCGGTTTCTGTGTTCCTGTCACACTGTATATTAGACGTGGTAATAATCCTTTTCCTGCCCGAACGTCTTCCAGCAGAGGAGCCCAAAGCACTTTACAGACAGGACCGAAGCGCCCCCTTCTCGTCCCGCTGTGAGGAACTCTGGGGAAGTCCAGTTACCCCCCTTTTACTGACGGAGTCACTGAAGCATAGAAAGGCCAAGGGCCAGATTGTTTCATCCTCAGCTTTGGGTGCCTACATAACTTTCACAGTGTGGTCCTGAGTGACTTGTCTGAGGTCACACAGGGAGCCAGCGGAACCCAGCTGACTCTCCGTCCTGTGCACAAATGTAGCTTCCTCTGCAAAATACAGCCATGATGAGACAAGCCAGCTCCTTCCTTGGGGCAAACATTACTCATCTGTCTTCACCATTCCCAGTGTTTCTGGTTGGGATACTTCTACTTCTTCTTCCCATGGGCACTGGTAGTGAATTTCCCTAGCTGATGTTCTCACCCATTCACCTGCGTCCATTGCTGACAGAAGTGGGGTGCTCAAGGCCTTTTTTCTCTGGTGTCACGGAATTTCACATGCTCACCAGGATTTTGTGAATTGATGCTGATGTAAAATTATCGAGTGTTTTGCAAATCCGGAAGCGGGGATGGGGAGGCCGTTCCAGTCATGAGGGGACCACGTGGGAAAACCTGCCAGAAGGGGGAAGGAAACCCACGGGCTGGTTCACATTGTGGGCAGGGCAGGGGTGTCAAGGCAGGGACCTGGCCGGGCCTGAAGCATACGCTGGGGCAGAGCTGGGCAATGCCATGGCTGCCTTTGTTTGTTTAAGCAACAGGCCACAAAATTATTTGAAGCCCAAATCTCCTGTGGATTGTAGCTGCTTCCCGGGGAAGTCTGTACAGTGAAAAGCTCTATGCTGTCACCCACCTCCCCTGCACCCGTACACAGTAGCACAGGGGAACCTGCGGGTGCGTCACAGTAGCACAGGGGAACCTGCGGGTGCGTCACAGTAGCACAGGGGAAACGCAGATAATGTGAAAATGTTTGGCCAGGAAAATGCCCCGGGGCTAAAATGCAGCATTCTTGTGTGTGCTAGGAATGGAGCAGAGAGCAGGTTAGCGTTTCTCCCAGCAGGCTGCTGATATACGGGTCAGAAGCTGGCATCCCGCACCTGCCTGATGCAATTTCTGCTACTTCTGCAGGGCCCTGTGATGGATCACTGCTGCCACCCAGCGGCTGCCATACAACCCTACTGCCAACTCATAAAACACACAGAGCAGCGGTTCTCAAACTGTGGGTCGTGACCCCATTCTAATGGGGTCGCCAGGCCCAGGGCTGGTGTTAGACTTGCTGGGGCCCAGGGTCGAAGCCAAAGACTGAGCTCCACTGCCTGCGGCCGAAGCCCAAGGGCTTCAGCCCGGGGCGGCGGGGCTCAGGCTTCGGCTTCAGCCTGGGGCGGCGGGGCTCAGGCTTCGGCTTCAGCCCGGGGCGGCGGGGCTCAGGCTTCGGCTTCCCCTCCCCCATCGCTGAAGCCTTTGGGGTTCAGCTTTGCCCCCCCCCCCAGGCTGTGGGGCTCAGGCTTCGGCTTTGTCCCCCCCGGCCCGGGGCGGCGAGGCTTGGGTGGGCTCAGGCTTTGGTTCCCCCTCCTGGGGTCTTGTAGTAATTTTTGTTGTCAGAAGGGGGTCACAGCACAATAAAGTTTGAGAATCCCTGACATAGAGGACCAAAAAAGTGTCGCCATGGCTAACCAACAGAGTAAAAGAAGCTATTAAAAGCAAAAAGGCATTATTTAATCATTGGAAGTCAAATCCTACCGAGGAAAATAGAAAGGAGCATCAGCTCTGGCAAGTCATGGGTAAAAGTATAATTAGGAAGGGAAAAAAGAATTTGAAGAGCAACTAGCCAAAGACTCAAAAACTAACAGCAAATTTTTTTTTAAGTACATCAGAAGCAGGAAGTTGCTAAACGACCAATGCTAAAGGAGCACTCAAGGAAGATACGGCCATTGCAGAGAATCTAAATTAATTCTTCGTATTAGTCTTCACGGTTGAGGATGTGAGGGAGATTCCCAAACTTGGGCCATTCTTTTTAGGTGACACATCTGAGGAACTGCCCCAGATTGAGGTGTGACTAGAGAAGGTTTTTGAACAAATTAATAAATTAAACAATAAGAAGTCGCAATGACCAGATGGTATCACCCAAGGGTTCTGAAGGACCTCAAATATGAAATTTCAAAACTACTAATTGTGGTATGCAAACTATCACTTAAATCCACTTCTGTACCAGATGACTGGAGAATAGCTAATGTGACACCAATTTTTAAAAAAGGCTGCAAAGATGATCCTGGCAATTACAGGCCGGTAAGCCTGACTTCAGTACCAGGTAAATTGGTTGAAACTATAGTAAAGAACAGAATTATCAGACACATAAATGAACACAATCTGTTGGGGCTTTTGTAAAGGGAAATCACGCCTCACCAATCTATTAGAATTCTTAGAGGGGATCAATGAACATGTGGACAAGGATGATCCAGTGGATATAGGGAACTTAGATTTTCAGAAAGCCTTTCACAAGGTTCCTCACCCAAGGCTCTTAAGCAAAGTAAGCTGTCATGGGATAAGAGGGAAGGTCATCTCATCGATCAGTAGCTGGCTAAAAGACAGGAAACAAAGAGTAGGAATAACTGGTCAGTTTTCAGAATGGAGAGAGGTAAATAGTGGTGTCCCCCAGGGGTCTGTTCTGGGACCAGTCCTATTCAACATATTCATAAATGATCTGGAAAAAGGGATAAACGGTGGGGTGATGAAATTTGCAGAAGGTACAAAATTACTCAAGATAGTTAAGTCCAAAGCAAACTGCAAAGAGTTACAAAAGGATCTCTCAAAACTGGGTGACAGGGCAACAAAATGGCAGGTGAAATTCAGTGTTGATAAATGCAAAGTAATGCACATTGGAAAACAATCCCAACTATATATATAAAATGCAGATGACACTAAACTGGGAGGAGTGGTAGATACGCTGGAGGGTCGGGATAGGATACAGAGCGACCTAGACAAATTAGAGGATTGGGCCAAAAGAAAGCTGATGAGGTTCAACAAGGACAAGTGCAGAGTCCTGCACTTAGGACGGAAGAATCTCATTATCAGGGCTCAGTCTGTTGTAGCATGAATGTATTCCCCTCATGCAGATACAGGTGTGGGAGTCCCTAACTGATTCACATCACTGGGTTTTAACCAATAAAGAGCCCAGTGTCTGTGACTCTGTGAACCTGATAGGTCTGTTCAAACAGCCTTGTTCCAAGTTACAACTGTTAAACGCAGCAAAGAATCCTGTGGCACCTTATAGACTAACAGAGGTTTTGCAGCATGAGCTTTCGTGGGTGAATACCCACTTCTTCGGACTAACACGGCTACCCCTCTGATACTTGAAACTGTTAAACGCACTCCTTCCTCGTTTTCATGCAGCTAGAACTAGACTCCATCGGGAGTAGTGTTAACTCATTGCTTAGATTGCAAGCTCGCCAGGGCAGAGCCTGTCCGCTCTGTGTTTGTAACGTGCCTAGCACAAGCGGGACCCGATCCCGGTATGACTCGTAATAAACATAATAAATAATCATCATAATCTGAAAACGAGAGAGCCCAGAGAGTTCTGTATTTCAGATCATTTGTGTTTAATTTCATGTATTACATATTTTCTTCAGTGTAAATTTTGAGGGCTTTTTATTTATTTATTTGTTCTTTTAAAGGAAGCTGCGTGATTCTGGCTCAATATTCCAGAGCTGCCCAGCAGTTTCTCGGTGCTGGGCCAAGGCCAGTGGGTGCCATTTACTTTTCAGTCGCCTGCAGCCGCCTGGAGAGGGGCTGATTGGATTTTGAAACGTGAACAGCAAAGGGATTGTTTTGCCACAGTTTGTGCCCTTTCTGCCAGGCTTGGCTGGAGCTCAGTGTCCTGGGCCTGGCCCTTAGGCCGGTCCTCTGCTCAGGGGCGAATGGCAGCTTCTGTGAATGAAGATGTGAGAGACTGACAGGCGGGCGGGGTCACTGATTGCCGTTACCGATGAACAGAGGCTTCCCTTTGCTAACCGACCTCTCTACTCTTTTCTAGACTGTGTATGATCAGTGGTTCATCACCCTCTACAATTTGGTGTATACCTCCCTCCCGGTGCTAGGAATGAGCCTCTTTGACCAGGTACCGTTTACTGTTAATACCCAGGCTCACCTCTCGGGGGTTTATTCCTGGATTCTTTGGCTCAGTTCCGTGATCCCTTCTGGACAGGAACTAGGTGAATAAAACCTGTGCTAGAAACTGCAGCAATTTCCCTGCCACGAGTAGAGCGCAGAGCACAGTTCTGAACTGCATGGGAGCAGATTCTGTCTTGTCTTGCATGGCCCCTGGTTTGAGAATGGCTGGAGCCCTCTGGGTTGTACTGTTAGCGACAATAATGGAAAAGGTGCCCTCTACAACCCTGGCCTAATGGGAGAGTATTCACATCCTGTTGGGCCTGGACCTGAAGCCTGAACCAGTCCTTAATCTTCCTTGACTAAGACTTAAGCAATGGCTTCAAGATTTGGCCCGATAACCAATATTTGTAAGCACTTTACAATCATCTACATGCAACTGCCTCTGGGGTGAAGGCTGGTGACTAAGAAGTGCGCATGTAACAGTGGGGGTGGGGAATTTTGGCCAGGGACACTGGTGTAGATCCCTTCTTATACAAAAAAGCTGTGAGATCGTTAATCCTTTCTGGAAAAGTCCTTTACAAATTAATAGAAAATAACCTTGGTATAGGAATGCTGAGCCATCCAATGACATGTAGTGGAGAATTATATCCCTGCTGTAGAATTCTACAGGATGGTTAAAAAAACCCTATAGAAAGGATGTTGTGTGAATCAGTCCCTTTCGTCTGGATGTCGTGTTCCTATGTAAATTCGGTAGGATTTTAGAGTAATTTCTATAGAACCCTGTTCTGCGTCTCTAGGGTCCTGCTGATAGTAACCCTATGAAATTGCACAAGAGTTTTAAGGAAAGGTGTGCAGAGCACACCTTGGTTAGTAAATCTCCCATAAAGCAACAGTTCAGTAAATGGCCTGGTATGGTACAATCTGGGTAGGTGTCCCATGTCGGAGGCTTGCATCAACCATGCTGGGCTATCAACCTAGGGTTCTGGGCAGCCTCGGTGGTTCGGATCTGACCCTTTGATCTCTGGCTCCATGATCCCTGGGAGTGTGACTAATGTCTCTAGATAAAGCAAATACTCAGTAATATATTAATAAAATGGATCACTACGGCACAGAGCACACAGTCGTGTCCCCACTAGACTTCCTGGGGGATGCCCGCTGTCCTATTGTGTGTATTTCGATCTTAGCTCCTTTATATGTATAAAGCTATATCCTCCATATTGCTGCCCTTTCCCAAGAAGTGGCAGATTTTGGTCTTTATTTTGGGGAAGGGAAACTGAATGTTGTGAAGGCCAAAAGAGTAACTGGGTTGAAAAAAGCATTAGATAAGTCCATGGAGGACAGGTCATCAGTGGCTGTTAGCCAAGATGGTCAGGGAGGCAACCCCATGCTCTGGGTGTCCTTAAACCTCTGCCTGCCAGAAGCTGGGAGTGGATGACAGGAGATGGATGAACATCAAAACTCCCCTGTCGTGTTCATTCCCTCTGAAGCATCTGGCACCGGCCACTGTCAGCAGACAGGATACTGGGCTAGACGGACCTTTGCTCTGACCCAGTTTGGCCGTTCTTATGTACATCTGACACAGACTCTGAGTATTTTCTAGTGTGACTCATTTGCACTATCAAGAACATCCCGAGTCCCGTTCACCTTGAACTTGACCAAAGCTACCTACAGGCCAATGCCCCCCCCCCACCCCGCCCCCCAGCTAAGACAGCACTGAGTTAAACCCAAGAAAGATTCATTCATCAATTCCAAGGCCAGAAGGAACCACTGTGATCAGCTAGTCTGACCTCCTGGAGAACGCACAGATTTCCCTTATCCTCCTTGCCCTCGATCTCTGGCTCTGCCTTTAACATGCTCCCTCTTCCCCTCTCCGCCTAGTGCCTTCTTTTCTTCACCTGGAAAACCCCTGAGCCCCAACTCGCTGCCCTGGGGCCTCATGGCCCTCGCGTTCTCAATACTACATATGGACTAGGCCCCTGCAGACCAAAGAGATGGGTTAATGCTCACAATCCTCTTAATCACCATCTGGTGTGATGGCCACAGCCAGTGCTCATGGGGGTCTCCAGGCCAGGCCCTCTATGCTGACCCCTTTCTGTGGAGCGTTTCCTACGGTGCACTTGTCTCAGTCCTTCAGAGCTGCATTCCATTGCTGTCTTTGCCCCAGCAGTACATCAGCCTGGCCCTATCTGCATTGCAGAGGCTAAACGTGTGGGAACTTGAGACATCCAGTGGCTCACAGGCTCAGGGCTCCATGTCAGACACTCCTGGATATTGGGCTGGAGCGTGCCTCGTAAGGCATGCGACCCCCATTTATCCTTCTCATCAGCACTGGGAAGGTAAAACCCACCTTGGAGAACATGCCCGAGTGCTGTGGTGATGTGACCTGTTGGGCAGCATGGCTGAGTGGTGTGCTGGGGCTGAGTGGTGTCCCAGGGGGGGTCCGTGTCACCGCTGGGCTGCCAGCCTCTCCCCTCTGTTCCCAGGACGTGGATGACCGCTGGAGCATGCAGTTCCCTCACCTCTATGAACCCGGGCAGCAGAATCTCTACTTCAACAAGATCGAGTTTGTCAAGTGCGTGCTGCACGGGATCTACAGCTCCCTCATTCTCTTCTTCATCCCCTATGGGGCCATGTACGACACCGTGAGAAGCGATGGGAAAGCCATTGCTGACTACCAGTCCTTCGCCCTGATGGCCCAGACCTGCCTGCTGATCGTGGTCTCTGTGCAAGTAATGCATCACTGTTGGCATTATTTACTTATTTGTTTTATTGTGGTAGTGCCTGGATGCCCCAACTGGGATTGAGACCGGATTGTGTTAGGTGCTGTACGTATGCTCAAGCGCCAACCGGACTGTGTTAGGTGCTGTACGTACAGTCAGGCCCCAATCCTGCAAAGATTTAACTGGACACACATGAGTTGCTCATTTCTTCAGTGGCACTGCTCGTGTGGAAGTCTTTTCAGTACAGGGGCCATAGTGAGGGGCAGCTCCTGTGGGGGGGAGTTTACAGCGCAGACGGACAACACAGACTGGGGTGGGAGAGGAGGAGGATTCTTATCCCCATTTTACAGGTGGGGAATGAGGCACACAGTTGTGTATCGACTGTCTGTTTACATGGGTGGATGACCTTCACCTCTGCAGTCGGTGGATGTAGAAACAAGCCCCATGGATGGGGGGGAAGAAGTTGATGTGATGTATCTCGACTTTAGTAAGGCTTTTGGTACTGTCTCACGTGACCTTCTCATGAGCAAACTAGGGAGAAACAGCCTAGACGAACGTACTTTATTGAATTTAACCAGTTGGGTGCACAACTGGTTGGAAAATTGTATTCAGAGAATATTTATCAATGGTTCACAGTCAAACTGGAAGGGCATATTGAGTGGGGTCCCACAGGGATCTGTCATGGTTCTGGTTCTGTTTGATATCTTCATACATGATTTGGATAGTGGCATACAGAGTTCACTTATAAAGTTTGTGGACGATACCAAGCTGGGAGGGACTAGAAGTGCTTTGGGGGACGGGATTAGAATTCAAAATGATCTGGACAAACTGGAGAAATGGTCTGAAATAAATAGGATGAAATTAAATTAGGACAAATGCAAAGTAGTAGGAAGGAACAATCAGTTGCACACATACCAAATGGGAACTGACTGCCTAGAAAGGAGTTCTGTGGAAAGGGATCTGCGGGGTAAAAGTGGATCACAAGCTAAATATGAGTCACCAGTGTAACGCTGTTACAAAAAAACTGAACATCATTCTGGGCTGTATTAGCAGGAGTGTTGTAAACAAGACACGAGAAGTAATTTTTCCGCTCTGCTCCGCGCTGATAAACAGCCTCAGCTGGAGTCTTGTGTCCAGTTCTGAGCACCACACTTGGCGAAATATGTAGACACGTAGGAGAAAGTCCAGAGAAGAGCAACAAAAAGGATGAAAGGTCTAGAAAACATGACCTGTGAGGGAAGATTGAAAACAAATGAGTTTGTTTAGTCTGGAGAAGACAAGACTGAGGGGGGACATAATAGACTTCAAGTACATAAAAAGTTGTTCTAAAGAGGGGGTGATAGATTGTTCTCCTTATCCACTGAGAACCGGACAGGAAGCAATGAGCTTAAATTGCAGTAAGGGGGATTTAGGTTGGACATTAGGAAACACTTAGACTGGATGACCCTTGCGGTCCCTTCCAGTCCTGTGGTTCTAGGATTCTTCCTAACTGTCATGGTGGTTAAGCCCTGGAATAAATTGCCCAGGGAGGTTGCAGAATCTCTGTCACTGGAGGTGTGTAACAGCAGGCTGGACAGACACCTGTCAGGGACGGCCTAGATAATACTGAGCCCTGCCATGAGTGCAGGGGGCCTGACTAGGT
The DNA here is from genome assembly GCA_003942145.1 of Platysternon megacephalum. Classification (NCBI taxonomy): domain Eukaryota; kingdom Metazoa; phylum Chordata; order Testudines; family Platysternidae; genus Platysternon; species Platysternon megacephalum. The sequence continues at coordinate 197,544 of QXTE01000213.1, read as the reverse complement.
GACCTCTCGAGGTCCCTTCCCGCCTGACATGTCTCTGGTGCTGTGATCTTGGTCTCATTGGACCAGGCTGGCACAGGACCAGCTTAGCCACTGCCTTGCTGAGACTTGGGTTGGGTCAGGGTGAGGCAGTGCTGATAGGATGGGCGAAATGGCTGGGAAAAATGGTGGAGTTGCTCTCAGCTCCACAGCCTGAGGCTCTCCGCCGTAAGCAAACCGGGGTCTCACTGGCTCCTCCCCCTATTTCTTGATGGGCCAGTAACCACAGGGAGCAAACGCTGTCACCTGTGAATGGCCAGGAGTGCACAGCCTTTCTTCTTGGGTCGGGACCTCACCACAGCAATTTGCAGACTAAACGAGACAGATGGCGGAACAAGTTCCACCCTGGTGGGTGGGGACAACACAGCGGAGCAGCCCTCTCTGCCTGCCTGTGTTTGGCACTTGGATGTGGGATTGTTAAAGCCATTGACCGCTGCTGTATGGATTTATCCTTTCAGATTGGGTTGGACACTGCCTACTGGACAGCTGTGAACCAGTTTTTCATCTGGGGCAGCCTTTCCCTTTACTTTGCCATCATCTTCACCATGTACAGTGACGGCATGTACCTGATCTTCACAGCCTCCTTCCCTTTCATTGGTAAGCACTGGGACAGCTCCTGCAGAGGGCTGCGTCTCCGAGTGAGCTGTACTTAACCTGGTGGAAGTACGTCCAGTATGTACTGAGGAAGTGCCATAGAGGCAATAACATGCGGTGGATCTTATTTGTCACCGTCAGGTATTTACACCACACTACAGGACATGTTCATTGTCTCTGGTGCCCACATGTCCGTGTGCCCATTCACCGGCACACGGTGCACACTCATGCATACCCATATACATGCACACGCCCTGTACCCATATCCGCAAACGCTCCTCCAAATAAATCCATTGAATTGGATTTAATGCAGCCTCTTATTTATATCTCTTCTCCAACATTCAGCTGGGTGGAGTTTGGGCCCCACAAATATTTGGGGAACGTTTGTCTGTGCAAATAGATTTGTTCATCTGTGAACAAGCTTGTGTATTGGTAGCGGAAGGTATTGAAGTGTCGTCACCCAATCAGGGAGAGAAGCTGTGCTCTGTGATTTTAGTGCGCAGTCACCCATCAAAATAGCAGATGAATGCTGGTGATAAATGATTTGTGAGCCGCCCTCTGACTGACGTTATTTTGCATAAGTGCCTATGAGCACATGCAACCAGTGAACAGCATCGTCGGAATGAGTCCGTCCGTGGACAGATCATGAGCAGGAGGAGGGGACTATAGCCTCAGTGAAGGTATTTGCTTCAAATAATCCCACCAGCTCCAACACCTCTCTGCATCCAGCATGAATAGAGCTCAGCTGGGAGCATCTTTTAGTTTTGGAAGCCCTAAGGTTTGTTGGTTCCAGTCTCCAGTCAGTGTTTTGGCCGACGCACACTCTAGTGTCACAAGCTCCTTAACTCCTCCGGGCTCTGTCCTTTGGATGAGAGATGTCACAAGCTCCATTCTGCCCATCTGCACTTAGATGCCTAGGAGATAAAAAGGTGACTGTAACAGAGAGCTAGACGTTGGGGCGACATGGAAAATTACAATAGGGTCATAGGAACAACAAAAGGGAAATCAGTGGAGGAATCTGCTCAGCATCTTAGATTTCTACACGCGTATGCAAGGAGTATGGGGAATAAACAGGATGAACTGGAAATATTAGTACATAAACTAAATTATGACTCAGTTGGCATCATAGAGACTTGGTGGGGAAAGTCTCATGACTGGACTATTGGTACAGAGCGGAACAACTTGTTCAGGAAGGACAGGCAGGGAAAAAGGGTGGAGGGGTTGCCTTCTATATCAAAAATATATACACTTGTTCTGAGGTCCAGACGGAGGTGAGAGGCAGACCAGTTGAAAGTCTCTGGGTAACGATAAAAAGGGTGGAAAATAGGAATGATGTCATGGTAGAGGGAAGTATCAGAGGGGTAGCCGTGTTAGTCTGGATCTGTAAAAGCAGCAAAGAATCCTGTGGCACCTTATAGACTAACAGACGTTTTGCAGCATGAGCTTTCGTGGGTGAATACCCACTTCTTCGGATGGTAGAGGGAGTCTACTATACACCACCGAATCAGGAGGAGGATGTGGATGAGGCATTTCTAGAACAAATAACAGAAATATCCAAAACACAAGACCTGGCAGCAATGGGGGGGACTTTAACTACCTTGACATCTGTTGGAAAAGTCATACGAAAAAACATAAAATTTCCAAAAAGTTCTTGGAATGTCTTGGGGACAAGCTTTGTTCCAATGGCTTTGAGCTGGTATTTTTATAGAAGAGGGTCATGCCTCTGCCTGGCTTAGGTAGGACTGACTGAGCAGCGGGTGGACACTCTCGAGGGAAACTGAGCAAACCCAACACACTGAGGATTACATGTCACGCAGAACCTTTGACATTAGAAGCCATCTTATAGAGCGAGGATATGGACTATTCCCTGTTCTGCTTGGACAACCCCCAACGCCAACTGACCTCTCGATCTTTAGGTATCTGTAATGTAGCCATCTCCTAGAAATGTGGGGCTAGACGGGACCTCGAGACGTCATCTAGTCCAGCCCCCTGCACTGAGGCAGGACCAAGTAAACGTAGAAACATCCCTCACAGGGTTTGTCCAACCTGGTCTTCAAAACCTCCAGTGACGGGGATTCCACAGCCTCCCATGGAAGCCTGTAGCCTTATAGTTAGAACATTTTTCCTAATATGTAACGTAACTCCCCCTCGGTGCAGACTGAGCCCAACACTTCTTGTCCTACTCTCAGTGGATGTGGAAAACAGTTGATCACCGTCCTCTTTATAACATCTGAAGTTTGTTATTACCTCCCCCCTGCCCAAATCTTCTTTTTTCAAGACTAAATGTGCCCAGTTTTTTAATCTTCCCTCACAGGTCAAGTTTTCTAAACTTTTTATTATTTTTGTTGCTCTCCTCTGGATTCTCTCCAATTTTTGCACATCTTTCTTAAAGTGTGGTGCACAGAATTGGACACAGTATCCAGCTGAGGCCTCACCAGTGCTGAGTAGAACAGGACAATTACTCCCGTGTCTTGCATAAGACACTCCTGTTAATACACCTCGGAATGATTTTAGCCTTTTTTCGCAACTGCATCACATTGTTGACCCATATTCAACTTGATAGAATCATAGAATATCAGGGTTGGAAGGGACCTCAGGAGGTCATCTAGTCCAACCCCAACTAAATCATCCCAGCCAAGGCTTTGTCAAGCCTGACCTTAAATACCTCTAAGGAAGAAGATTCCACCACCTCCCTAGGTAACCCATTCCAGTGCTTCACCACCCTCCTAGTGAAATGGTGTTTCCTAATATCCAACCTAGACTTCCCCACTGCAACTTGAGACCATTGCTTCTTGTTCTGTCATCTGCCACCACTGAGAACATCCTCTTTGGAACCCCCCTTCAGGTAGTTGAAGGCTGCTATCAAATCCCCCTCACTCTTCTCTTCTGCAGACTAAATAACCCCAGTTCCCTCAGCCTCTCCTCGTAAGTCATGTGCCCCAGCCCCCTGATCATTTTCGTTTCCCTCTGCTGGACTCTCTCCAATTTGTCCACATCCCCTCTGTAGTGGGGGGACCAAAACTGGACACAATACTCCAGGTGTGGCCTCACCAGTGCCGAATAGAGGGGAATAATCACTTCCCTCAATCTGCTGGCAGATCCACTGTAGCCCCAAATGCTTTTCAGCAGTGTGACCACCTAGCCAGTTATTCCCCAGTTTGTAGCTGTACATTAGATTTTCTCCTTCCTAAGTGTAGTGCTTTGCACTTGTCTTTATTGAATTTCACCTTGTTACATTTAGACCAATTCTCCAATTTGTCAAGGTTGTTTTAAATTCTAACCCTGTCCTCCAAGTGCTTGCAACCCCTCCGGGCCTGGTGTCATCTGCAAATGTTATGTGCACTCTCCATTCCATTACCCAAGTCATTAATGAAATTATTGAATAGTTCTGGACCCAGGACTGACCCCTGCAGGACCCCACTAGATATGCCCTCCCAATCTGACAGTGAACCATTGATAACTATTCTTTGAGTGCCATCTTTCAACTAGTTGTGCATCCACCTTATAGCAAATTCATCTAGATCACATTTCCCTAGTTTGCTTCAGAGAAGGTCATGGGGGACCGTGTCGAAAGCCATACTAAAATCAAGCTATATATTGTCTACTGCTTCCCCCATCCATTAGTCCAGTAAATTTGTCAAAGAAGGAAGCTAAGGTGGTTTGGCATGGTTTGTTCTTGACAAATCCATGCTGGCTATTCCTTATAATCCTGTTATCCTCTAGGTACTTATACATTGACTGTGTAATAATTTGTTCCACTCTCTTTCCATGTATTGACTGGTCTATAATTCCCCTTTTCAAAGACAGTTACTAAGTTGGCCCTTCTCCAGTCCTCTGGGACCTTACCTGTCCTCCAGGAGTTTTCAAAGATAACTGCTAATGGTTATGAGATTGCTTCAGCTAGTTCTTCAAGTACCCTGGGATGAATTTCATCAGGTCCTGCTGACTTGAATACATCTAATTTATCTAAATATTCTTTAACCTGTTCTTTCCTTGTGGAACTCCTTACCTGAGGAGGTTGTGAAGGCTAGGACTATAACAATGTTTAAAAGAGAACTGGATAAATTCATGGTGGCTAAGTCCATAAATGGCTATTCGCCAGGATGGGTAAGAATGGTGTCCCTAGCCTCTGTTCGTCAGAGGATGGAGCTGGATGGCAGGAGAGAGATCACTTGATCATTGCCTGTTAGGTTCACTCCCTCTGGGGCACCTGGCATTGGCCATTGTCGGTAGACAGATACTGGGCTAGATGGACCTTTGGTCTGACCCGGTACGGCCTTTCTTATGTTCTTATGTTCCCTATTTTGGCTTGTGTTCTTCCCCCCCCTTGTTGTTAATATTAATTGCGCTGAGTATCTGATCACCATTAACACTTTTTAGTGAAGACTGAAGCAAAATAGGCAATAAACACCTCAGCCTTTTTGAAGTCATCAGATATTAGCTAAAGCAGCAAAGAATCCTGTGGCACCTTATAGACTAACAGAGGTTTTGCAGCATGAGCTTTCGTGGGTGAATACCCACTTCTTCGGATGCAAGTAGTGGAAATCTCCGGGGGCAGGTATATATATGCAAGCAAGAAGCAAGCTAGAGATAACGAGTTTAGTTCAATCAAGAGATATTAGCTCTCTTTCCCCGCTAAGTAGAGGACCTACACTTTCCTTCATCTTTCTCTTGCTCCTAATGTACTGTGGGATTCCTTTTTGATTTTCAGGTCATGAAAGAGCTCCTGATGGAGCCATATTGGCCTCTTACTATACTTCCGAGCTTTTCTTCGCATCAGGACAGTTTACAGTTGTGCCTTTAACTTTGTCTCCTTGAGAAACTTCCAGCTCTCTTGAACAACTTTTTCCCTTAGATTTTCTTCCCATGGGACCTTACCTACCAGTTCTCTGAGTTTTTTTAAGTCTGCTCACAGGTGCCGGCTTCCTCCAGGCCCTGGGGGTGCTCAAACCCCCCTCTCCCCCAGGCCCCGCCCCCACCTGACCCCTTCCCCCAAACCCTATCCCCATCCCACCTCTTCCCGGCCCTGCTCCGCCCCAGGCCCTGCCCCCACCTGCCCCCTTCCCCCAAACCCTATCCCCATCCCACCTCTTCCTGGCCCTGCTCCACCCCAGGCTCCGCCCCCACTCCACCCCTTCTCCCAAGCCCCCGCCCCACCTCTTCCCACCCTGCTCCACCCCACCTCTTCCCATCCAGGTACACCCCCTCCCCTGAGCGTGCCTCGTCCCCGCTCCTCCCCCTCCCTTCCAGTGCCTCCTGCATGCCGCAAAACAGCTGATCACGGCAGGCGGGAGGTGTGGGGAGGGCGGGGGAGGAGTTGATTGGCAGGGCAGCCGGCGGATGGGAGGCGCTGGGGGGCAGGGGGAGCTGGCTGCTGGTGGGTGCCAAGCATCCACTAATTTTTTTTGTTGGCACCTATGAGTCTCTTTATTTGAAATCCATTGTCCTTATGCTGCTGCTCTCACTCCTGCTTTTCCTCTATCACTTCATGATCACTTGCACCCAAATTCAACTTCCACCTTCAGATTTGCTACCAATTTCTCTCTGATGGCCAGAGCTCAAGTCTAAAATGGATGTTCCCCTGGTTACTTCCTCCACTTCCTGAAACAAAAAGATTTAAAGCCTAGGCCCAGTGGCCTTGGTTACTTTCACTCCAGTGAGATTGTGTCAGGAGACCATTCAGCAGCATTACTGCCAAGGGCAGTAGCATTAGACGCTGTAACGAGGTGCTTACAGGCTGCTTAGCCCTGCCCAAAAGCTGCAGGAATGGAGGGGAGAACAAACGGGGGGTGTTTTGGCTTTGGATAATGTGGCAGCCTCCCATCTCCACCCGAGAGCTGCCCTGCCAGTTTTCCCCTCTGGGCCTGACTACTCTCCGTCTGTAGCAGGCAGCGGTGCAGATTCCCACAGGACCGGGGTCCTGTCAGCTCTCCAGGGCAGCAGCCCACAGTGCTTCAGGGAACGGTGTGGGTGATTCAGTAGGTGGCTCTCTCCCTTGGGGTTCCTGCGGAGCTGATGCCTTGGGGAGGGGCTGCTGGAGGATGACTATCTATGGAGGAGATAAACATCGGGGTCTTGACCCATGGCAGTCATTAAAGGGCCTCTGCCTTTTTATAAAGTGACAAGCTGTTAACGCCGGCATCCAGCAAACTCCAGTTCTGGCCATTCCTTTCTGCCTCCCTAGCCCCGTTCTGCAATTGGATTTGGACACAAGAATATTCTTCCCCTGCTGTATTATTGTTGCTGTGCGCTCTTAACCACTGCAAGTCCCACCTCCACCTGGGCTGGGTGTCGCTGGTGGGTAACAGGATCTTTGGGTATCATTTGCATATTCCAGTGTGTTTGCAGAGTGCTTTGGGGTCTGTATGAACGGAAGTGCCGCTGCCATGGCTTTTCCTCTGCTCTTGTTTTCCAGGGACAGCTCGAAACACCCTCAGTCAACCCAATGTGTGGCTGGCGATCTTCCTCAGCATCATCCTGTGCGTGCTGCCGGTGGTTGGCGGTCGGTTTCTGAAGGCTCAGCTAATGCCGACCGTCAGTGACAAAGTAAGGGGTTAGCAGAGCAGGAGCCCGACCTCGGCTGTCACAGCCCCGCTCAGCCTGCTTTGCAGTCAGTGTCCAGGGGCCTGGGATTGCTACCCGGAGCCTGTTCGGGAAGGAGGGTTTGGCACAGTTCAGCCCGTCTGCAGCCTGAGATTACTGAGACCTGGATTAGATTGATCTGGGCGTGGGGGGATGGGGGAAGCAGGGCTATTTTTAGGTGCAGGGTTTAAGTGTCGTGGCTTGGTGACAAAGCAGCCGTGCATTTCAGAGCCAACAGAGCCACCCCCTGCTACTGCAGTGCAGGTCCCGGCCCGGCCTCCCGGACACACACGTCTGCTTGGGTTCTGCTGGCTGAAGGGACCCGCTTCCTCCTCTGCTAACATTCACACACTCCTCCGCAACCAGCCGCCCTCCCCACCCAGGGACTAGGAGCTGGGAAAGGCAGGGGAGGGCTGCAGTGGGGAGGAGAGCAGGCTGGCCATGCCACGTTAGTGTGAGGGACTCTCCTGGAGGAGAACCCCCCCCAGCAAGGCTGCAGGTGACGCTCTGCATCACTGCCGACCGGAGCAGTTTGCTAAATGCCGCTGCGCCCCAGCGTTTCTCTTCTTCCTGCGCTCTGCCAGCGTTAAGGCTCAACATCCCTGAGCAAGGCCACACCCCTTGATCCTGGCAAAGCTCCCCAGGTGACGCAGCTAGATTCTCTGCCGCTAAGGACTAGGGTGATGGTTCCACAGAAAACCGGCAGCTAGAGAGACAGAAGAGGTGCCGTCCCCGAGGACACATTCATAGACTCATAGAATCTCAGGGTTGGAAGGGACCTCAGGAGGTATCTAGTCCAACCCCCTACTCAAAGCAGGACCAATCCCCTGAGAGATTTTTTCCCCAGATCCGTAAATGGCCCCCTCAAGGATTGAACTCACAACCCTGGGTTTAGCAGGCCAATGCTCAAACCACTGAGCTATCCCTCCCCCCTGTTCAAACCTGCCTGCTGAGTTTAGCTGGCTCTCGCCGCTTCGGATGGGATGGCCGGTGTTTGTGGGTTTACTAGTTTATTGAACTACAGTATTGGCCAGGAGCCTGGCCCAGGTTCTCCGATCAGTGCCCTGTCCTTGGTGGGGGAGCTCAGAATCCCAGCTCCAGGCTATGGCTTGGGCCTGGCTCCCCACAGCAAGCACGCGTCTCTTTCAGCAAGGCCCGCGGTGCCTGTGAGACATGAGCTGCCTGCTGAGAGGGCTGTTCTGGCTGGGGAGGGGTCAAGCTGGGACCTAGATAAAACCTGACCCTGAGAGAGGCCAAGGACCTGCAGCTCCCATTGCCTCGAACAGGAGGTGCAGGGGCTCAGCATTTCTCCAGACCCTGATCCTGCTGCCCCAGCTGCCTCCAGCTTTGTTGTGCTCACACGGGGCCTGTGTCTACAGCCAGTCTGGCTCTGAAAAGACGCCCCGTGGCTGATATTTGATAGTCCTGCCGTGTAGGAGCCAGGGGCTGCTAGGAACCATTTGTACACAGCCTGGTTACTGCCTTCGGGCCAGTTAAAGCCTCTGCAGGTACCTGCTTCTGCCGGTGAAGCAACAGGACTGCGGCCGTTCCAAGCCCAGCTGTCTCTCCCACCTGCTGAGCGGGATGTTTTCTGATTTCAGATCCTACGCAAGATCAGAGCGGCCAAGAAGCGGCCGCCGCCTCCCTTGCCCAAGACACGCTTGCGCCGTACCAGCACCCGTCGCTCCGGCTACGCCTTCTCCCATCAGCACGGCTTCGGTGCGCTCATTATGTCTGGGAGAAACATGCGGCCTAAACTGCCTTTCACCACAACGGGGACATTTTCACCCAATAGTGAGAAAAACAGACACAAGTGAATGAAAGAACCAGGGCAGCCAGAAAGGAAACTGTGCTCTGCCCAGCGTCCCAGCCCGCACCTGCCCAGGACTGCCCTGTCAGCTACTCCAAGTAGGACTCTGGCCTTCTCTTTCCACCCAGGCGCTCGCTCTAACTCCAGCTCTTGCTCTGAAGGGCATGCGCTGCTCCCAGGGAGGCAGGGGAAGGGTGGAAAGAAGAGGATGAGTCAAAGTTCTTAACTGTGTGGCATTGACAAGTGGAGAAGGGGCAAGCGCAGAGCAGACCAACCCCCCCATCCCTCCGTGGCCTGAGAGAGAGAACGTGCCGGGGAACGCCCGCTCCACGCACCAAGATCATCTGTGATGCCACTGCTTCATCCCCTCAACCCCGTACCTCCGAGCACAGCGAAGTCAGGGCGGAGGGAGGGCAGAGCTGAATAGGCTCATCCCATCCACAAGGCTTGTTTCTGCCGTGAACGATGCCATGAAACATTCAGAGCTGTATTCATCCCGGGGATAACTCCCCTGACCCCAGGGGGGACGGGCCCAGAGCCTCGAACCCCAGCTCCCAAATCTTTGCAATCTAAGGAATTGTGCGGCCATTTGTCCATAATGTACATGAGCATTTGGAGAGTATGAGGTGGGAAATGACCTTCCGAGCTGGTGAGTAACCCTGTCCAGGTCTACGGCCACTGCACCAAGCGCAGCCCCCTGCCTTTGGGAGGTGCTGTAAGTCAGGGTTCAGCTCTCCAGGCAACACCCAGGGAAAGGGGCCTGCAATCCCCCTGCCCTGCCCTGCCCTGGAGCTGCGCTGCAGAGCCAGGCTGCTGGGAAATGTCATTGTTCTCAGGTTTTGCAGCCAGGCACCAGTAGTTTCTTCTAGACTGAAAACAGAAAAGCACCAAAACACTCAGTTCCTGAATTCCACAAATGCTAGAGCTGCTCAGTTAGAGGAAAGCTGGGAAATCCCTCCCTGGGTCATGGCTAGGTCTCACAAGGGAACCTCCATCAGCAGGTGGCTTTCCAACCAGACCCAGCCAAATTCTGCTCTCCAGCACAAACGCCCAGCTCCCAAGGACTGAATGAGAGCCTCTGATGGCAGAAATGGAACCTCCATGCGCTGCACGGGGCCAATGGGAGGGTGCAGTTTTCTGAGTGCTCAGCTCTTTAACACGCCAGCCCCCCTGTTCTGTCTCTCTCTCCCCCTCACCTCCTGAGCAGTGTGGGTGAAGGTTTAGAAGAAAATCTCCCTAGGCTCAGGCTTGGTGATCTCTGCAGTTTCCTGAACCAAACGGTTTTGCCTGCTCTTTCGATTTTGGTTGGAAGGCGAATCCATCAGGCATGCGCTACAGCCAGCTGACGGTCAGAGGTCAGAGAGCTCTGTCGGACCGCCAGCGAGGGGACCTGACAGACTAGAAATGGCCAGAGTCTTGGAGCTGCTGAGCCATTGTGCATGGTTCTCCAGTCCGTCACACCAGTGCTATATCGGTGGAGTTACCCTGGTGTAAAGCCAGCATGCTGGAGTGGAGAATCAGGCCCATTAGTGTTACTAACCCATCTGAATGGAGCTGTCTTGCCTGCAGGACAAAGCAACCCCCTGTTAGTTCCTCAGCCGGTGCTCTAGCCACTTACAGAGGTTGTAGGGCTAGATTCGTTGCCGGCTTGGGCTGGGATTCCTGTACATTACACACGTTAGCGGTAACGGGGTTCTGTGCGGAATCCCCAAGGCACTGGCAGAAGGGATGTGTTACTGCGACAGGCCGGCGACTTGAACTAGTCTCCTTGTTACCTGCTGGGCTCCTGCTTTTAACAGCGACTGCGTGGAATGGTTTATACTCCTCTAACGAAGGGTTTTATTCTCGGGCCATGACTCTCCTCTGGGCTTAGCACCGGTAGAGACAGAAGGTCGATCTGGGGATTTGTTATAAACCACAGCATTAGCTTTTGGACATGGGGCTGGGTCTGCCCTTCCACAGCAGGGGAAAGGAACATGCTGCACGGAGACAGCTGTACCTCCGAGCAATGCAGTGCCCTGGGGCGAATCAAACTGAGCCGTGCAGTCAGTGCCCGTCGCCTCTCTCTGGCTTGTGGCTCACTTCCCAGAGACCATCACCTCGGCACTCCAGTTCGGATAATGTCTCACGATGGGAGCAAGGGGAGAGTTTAGATTGTTAAACTGACATCCCAGAAGGCTCAGGCTGTTGCTCGCGTGTGATGCTGTGGGCTGCAGTGCTGAGAAGGAAAGACAGGCCAACTGCAAATGAACCAGGGAGGCTCTGGGACCCCAGACACAGCTCTGAGATGGTTTGCACACAACACACCCTACTTGGCCACGGGCCGAAGCGGGACTTACAAATGCTGCATAAGACACGCAAGGGATGATCCACTTGGTGAACTTGCTCCGACTGCAAAGACTTCAGCAGTTTGACAAGACCAATGTATGTTTTTAATGTCTTGAAATTGGCCCTGGTGTTCCACAAGCATCTCTCCTTGGGTTGTAAAATAATTTTTTAATATAAACAGTGGCCAATGGGATGACTAATGTGTGTGTTTAATCTGTTGCTTGATCCGTGGGGCGTGAGCAGGTGCATGTAGGTTACTCACTGCATGGATCTCAGGAGTGGGAACACACACGGAGAGCGAGATTGCATCAGAGTAGTGAGCCATCTAATCCAGTATTGTGACTCACAACCAGCCCAGCCCAGCTTTGGAGGACAGTGGAGGGGGGCCGGAGCGGGGAGGGGGGCCGGAGCGGGGAGGGNGTGGGGGCGGGGGCGGGAGGGGGAGGGGTCAGAGCGGGGGACGTGGGGGCGGGAGGGGGAGGGGTGATGGGGGGCAGGGCGGGGGACGTGGGGACGGGAGGGGGAGGGGTCAGAGCGGGGGACGTGGGGGCAGGTGGGGGCGGGGTGATGGGGGTCAGGGCGGGGGACGTGGGGGCGGGTGGGGGAGGGGTCAGAGCGGGGGACGTGGGGGCGGGTGGGGGAGGGGTGATGGGGGTCAGGGCGGGGGACGTGGGGGAGGGGTCAGAGCGGGGGAAGGGGGGGCAGGTNGTGTTATGCGGGGTAGTTGAGAGAGAGATTGACGGGTGGTCAGAGCAGGGATGGGGAGGGTCATGGAGGCAGGTGGGTAGAGTAATCATATTTTCCAAAGGGAAAATGGGACCCTGCACGGGGCTGGCCTGAGCACCCTTTCCCCCCACCCCCCTGGCCTGCCCATGAGGGCAGGTGGGAGAGGGGTGAGGGGGGTCAGGGTGGGGGACATGGAGGCAGGTGAGGGAGGGGTGATGGGGGTCAGGGCGGAGGACATGGGGGCAGGTGGGGAAGGGGTGATGGGGTGATGGGGATCAGGGCGGGGGACGTGGAGGTGGGTGCGGGAGGGGGGTCAGGGCGGAGGACGTGGGGGAGAGGTGATGGGGGTCAGGGCGGGGGACGTGGGGGCGGGGGCGGGAGGGGGAGGGGTCAGAGCGGGGGACGGGGGGGCGGAGGCTGTCCCGGTCTCTCAGCGTTCAGGGGCGGGGCCTGTGCGGAAGCCCCGCCCCCCCGCCGCAGTGTGTGGCCGGAGCCGGAGCGGCCGGTAAGGGCGGAGCCGGGGCCCGGGGAGCTCGCGGGGTTCGGTCCCGGGCGGGGTCCGGGGGCTGCGGGCTCTGGGCGGGTCGGACCCGGGCGCTGTCCGGGGGGTGCGGGGCTGGAGCCGGGACACGGGGCCGGGCCCCGGGACACGGGGCCGGTCTGCTCCGGGGCGGGGTGCGGGGGGCCGGGGCCGGGCGAGCCCCACACGCTGGCGGCGCGGCCGGCCCTGGACCGGGCACTTGCCGAGGCACCGGGCAGAGGATGAACGCGGAGGCTCGTGGTCGCTAGAGGGAATCCAGCCCCCCTGGCTGCACCGTGCCCGGGCCAGACCCGGCTCCTGCGCGGCCGGAGACACGGAGTCGGGGTTGGAGAACGAGACCCGCAGAAGCCGGGTGTCTGGTGTCGGGTTTCAGGGGTAGCCGCAGCCCCGTGTCAGCAAAAACAACCGGGCGCCCTTGTGCCGCCTGAGAGGCTGACATTGATTTGGGTGTCAGCTACAGCCCACTTCATCGGGTGCCTGCAGTGGGACACACAGGAGCAGGTAGAAAACCCCCCCCCCCATGTGCTGTGTATTGATATCTGCTCCTGTGGGTTTCACTCCCTGCAGCCGAAGGCCCAGCAAGCACCATCCGTTTACACCCCGAACCCTTGCACGTGGCAGCAGAGAGATGCCCCGAGGACTCGGCAGTTACCTCTGTTACCCTGCACTAGATCAGCAGTGGCCAGAATGAGACCAGCCCCCCCAGAGTCCGACCACACGGCCCGCAGCCCCCGGTCTCTGTAACGTAGAGTAGCGGGCTCTGGAGACGACAGCTCCTGGCTGCTCGGGCGAAGATGGGGCGCTGCGTGCTGGGGCTGCTTGGACTGAAGGTGAAGGACCCTCACGTTGCTTTGCACAACTACGTGTAGCGTTTCCTGAGGTCCTCAGTCAGCCTGCGTGTGTCCAGGCCTTGTGTGAGGCTGCAGGTTGCTGGGGCAGGGCTTGGCTATCGGGCTCTGTGCAGGGGCGCGTGCTCCAGGGGGTGGGTAATCTGCCAGAGCCAACGCTCTCCTAGGGGTTGTCTGAGTGACCCTGGTCCGGGGTTGTCCTGGACGTTCCTAATGCCAGCCTGCGTTGGTTTCCCATCTCTGCTGGCCCTGGCCCCTGGGTGGCTGGTGAGTGATTTGCATAATTACCACATGGTTATTTCTCAATAACTCTCCAGTGAATATGCAAATTTGGATGATGCCTGGGTGCTGGATTGTCAGGTCCTGTGCTAGCAGCCAAGGTCCCCTGTTAGCCTCTCCTGCCCATCAGCTGACGCAGAGAAATGCCAGAAGCAGAGGAAAAAGACACAGGCAACGGGGGCTGAAAAATAAATTAAAATCTCTCCCCTCCCCAACACGTAACAAGTCAGCCAGGCTCCGGGTCCCAGAGGAACTATCTTAAATTGCTGGGCCCACAGTTTGTTCCATCCTGGCCCCACCCCACAATCCAGCCTCCTCTCTGGGGCTGGGAGGGCCCTTTCCGGCAGAGGGGGTGAGGGAGGGGCTCCTAACACGTCTCGCAAAGCTACAGACCCAGCCGTGTAGCCCCAGGCTCTGCGCCTGCCTGGGTGCACTTACCCAGTGTGCCCAGATTTAAATGCTTCACACACACACACCCCCCCCCCCCCCCCCCCCCCCCGTGCCTGGGTTTTGGTGTCTGTGTCTGTCGAGGGCCCCTAGCACCCGCAGTGTCTGAGCATTGGCTGGAAAAGCTTTTCTTCTTCCGGTGGGAGTGCTGCAGGGTGCTGAGAATCCTCAGGTAGAGATGGTGTCGCTCCAGACGCCAGTGGTGTTAGATCAGGGATCCATTTGGCCTGTTGAGCTTGGCTCTTCCCTGTGCAGGGGCCCGTGCAGGCTTGTTCACTGCAGCATGTTCAGCGTTGTCGCAGGGTGACTGCCCCGGGCGATGGGATTCTCGCCCAGCCTACGCTCTCCATCGCGGAGCTTCCTCCGTGGCGGGTGGATGCAGAGGGCGTAAGGTGCTCTGGGACCTTTGTGAGGGTAAGGGGCTGTGCCCCTTTAGCTGGCTCTGTTTTGGAGGCTGCCTATGGGTGTGAAACCCTCATGCCTATGGTATCAGCGGGTCGCCGTGTTAGTCTGTATCCACAAAAACAACAAGGAGTCCGGAGGCACCTTAAAGACTAACAGATTTATTTGGGCAGAAGCTTTGGTGGGTAAAAAACCCACTTCTTCAGATGCAGCCTAAGGCTTGATCAGCAGCACCGTGCTTCTGGCTTTGCACACCGCTCATCTAGAGTGCAGTGAGTCAGGCTGCGAGTCTCTGTTTCAGGGCAAATTACAACCAATAAAGACCATTTCTCTCCGCCTCACTCTGCAGTTCAGCAGCCTGCATGCCATCACCCCCTGCTTGAAGGGAAGTGGGTTTTAATGCCTGTTGTGCTGGGTGGAGCCCCTGGCTGTGCTGAGCTGTCAGCTCCCTGCCTTCCTGTAGAAAGCCAAGCCCCCTGCCAAAGTCTTAGACTTCGGCTATAAATGGATCTGGCCCCTCACCCCGTGGGATGCAGCTGGAAACTGGATCCTGGCCAGACTTGTTCTTAATTTGGAAAGCACGACATGCCCCTGTGGTCCGTTCTATTCCCCACGCTGTTCGCCTGCACGGGGTCGGTCTCTGGCCAGCCTGGCCTAGAGGAGGAATCACTCCCGGTTTCTCTCTGCTGCCAGCCCACTGAAGCGTGAGCTGCCAGGCGGTGCACAGACTTGCAGCGTGAGAAGCTGCACAACCCTTAGCGCTGGTCTGTTACATAACACGGTGAACAAGCATTATTTGATCTGATAAGTGCCTCTCAAGCGAAGGCCGATACTTCCAGTCCTGCGTGCCAGCCAGTGAGCTCCCACACCCAGCACGGATGTGCAAGTGGCCTGGTTTTCAGCTGTGCTGAGCACCCCCAGCTCCCGTTGCCTTCAGTGGGATCTGTGGCTCTACCTAGGAATGTATCTGGCTCCCATCACCGTGACATCTGGGCACCTCCCAGTCTCTAATGCGCTTGTCCTCCTAGCATTCCTGTGCAGCAGGGGAATGCTGTCAGTTACCCGTTGTGCAGACGAGGAAGGGGGGCCCGCGAAGATTGACTTGTCTAGGGTCACACACGGAGTCTGCGGTTGTGCCAGAATTGAACCCAGGTCCTTTGAGTGGCAGTGCAATGCCCCCTCCACTAGCCCCCCCCCCCCCGCCAGTGCTCAGCACCTCGGCCAGTCCATTGCCATTCAGGATCTGGGGTGAGGAGCCGGATTTTAGGCACTTGGGAGAGGGGGGAGAGAGGTGGTGGACAGACAGAGTGCAGGTGGCGATCTGAAACAAGAAAACGGCACATAAAGAAAAAGGAGTGAATCCATTGAGTGTAGATGAAAAGGATTATAAAGAAGCAAAGCACCCTGCCAGGCAAGCAGTGAGGAAGGCCAAAGGGATCGCCCCAGACGAATTGTATGAATGATCCACTGCTGGCTGGCAAAGAGCTCTGGAACTTTGCAGAAATGAGCTGGAAAGGAAAGGCGGATGGTCGTGTAGCACCATTTGGAAGTGATGACCAGGGAGACTTCTCGTGACCCCGGAACAAGTGATGGAGAGGGAGAAATAATACTTTGAGAGGCTCTTACATGAGGCAAATCCCTTCCAGGCGGAGCTGCCCATGTGCAATCCCTAAGCACTGCCTGAGCCTGACATAACAGAGGAGGAGGTGAGACGTGCTGTCCAGGAAATGAGGAGCGGTGAGGCAGTGGGACCTGAAGTGAAGGCGGACGTGCTGCAGTCTTGGTGAGAGAGCTGAGCAGAGTGGTTATAACTGTGTGGTGAGACAAGAATTCCTGAAGACTGGTGAAGTCTTTCCTGGTCCCAGTACACAGAAGAAGAGGAGCCTCCGTGACTGTGGAAACTGCGGAGGGATAAAGCTGTTGGTGGATGGGATTCATACTGGAACACACCCGGGATGCTCGGATCGGGAGGCGGAACACCACGTCGAACACGAACGGTTCAGGTTTAGGAAAGGACGAAGAACAGCATATGCCAATTTGTAGTTCGGCAAGGGATACAGAAGCACCTACAGCACCGGCAGGATAGCTTCTGGGCTTTCACAGACCTAGAAAAGGCAACTGCTAAAGCAGACAGAAGATGCTGAGGAAATATGGAGTGTCTCAGGATCCGATAACTGATGAGTGGCCTGTATAGATCCCAACATTTTGGAATGACAAGGCCCTTTGGAGTGAAAGTTGGACGCGCTGGGGTCAGCCCTCAATCCGCTGCTGTTTATCATATCGATGGGCTAGGTCAGCAGGAAGAGCCCAATGGGGAAAGGTGAGAAGCTGCTGTATGCAGATGTACGAGCAATAAGGGCATCCTCAAAAGAACTAGAGGAAATAGTAAACCAGCGGTATGAGCAGCTAAGCTGGCGTGGAGCAAATGGGCATGATTAAGACGGGGCCTGTGGGTCAGTAGAGGTGCCACAGGGCAATTGGCCTTATTGGTTAATGGAGTGAGAGTAAACCAGCCTGATGACCAGTTCAGGTACCTTGGTTGCTAGGCTACGGAGACAGCAAGCTTTACCCTGAGATGCAGTCCAGGCTGGGGAGTGGTGGAGGAGTGTGGAATAACATCTCACGGGTTGTGTATGACAAGCNCCAGGTTCAATTATAACTTAGATCTTACCCAAAATACACGCTATAGTCAATTCTTATTAACTAAGCTAAAATTTATTAAAAAAGAAAAGAGAGAGAGTGTTGGTTAAAAGATCAATACACAGACAGACTTGAATTCAATTCTTGAGGTTTAGATACATAGCAGAGGTGAGCTTGTAGTTGCCAAAAGTCCTTTTAGAAATAGTCCATAGGTTATAGTCCAATGTCCATATTCAGGGTGGCTCCAGTCAAAGACTGGGGATCTCAATCCTTATGGCTTAAGGTTCCTCCCTCTTGAAACCAAAGCAGATCTGAGATGATGTCTGATCATGTCCCAGGGTTCTTATACATTTCCAGCAGCCTTTTGGCCTGAGAAAACAACAGGCTTAATTCTCCTTCCTCTAAAACATCATGGCAATTAACACAAGGTAATTTATCCATTAAACAGTTCAGCTACAGGTTACTACAACCTTTAAAGAGACATATAGACAAGACCTGTTTGCTGACACCACAAGAGCTGTGCAAACATTTACCCTTGAGATCTCTAACAATGCAGACTTGCGTTTTAAAGCTTTATTTATTTACCTATCTTTCTAACCAGTTTTTAAGGTTCATTCCTAGTTCAGGTTACTCTGCGAGTTAATTAACTCTTTCTGGCCCTGTCATGAGATATTATATTACACTCATAACGTCACACAAGCGTATGCCCATGAGACTACGCCCAACTGAATAGAACCGTGGTTTTCAACCTGTGCTCCATGGACTCCTGGGGGTCTCCAGACTATGTCTAAGGGGCCCACGAAAGGTTGTTATTACCATACAACAGGGGGGTTCAATCTGGGGTCCACAGACTGTCTAAGATTTCCAAAGGGGTCCGCACCTCCATTCAAAATGTTGTAGGGGCCCGCAAATGAAAAAAGGTTGAAAACCTCGGTGTAGGACAATGGTGCGCCCTGCTGTGCTATATGGTGCAGAAGTGTGGGCACTAGAGACAGCAGGCTCCACGCCTACAGGTGTTTGAGATGAGGTGTCTTTGTGTCATAAGAGTTGTTACAGAGAGAGGAGAGATCCAAAATGAAAGCATTCAAACGAAGTCAAAGCCCGGGTGTGGCCGACAAAATCCAGGAAGCACGACTTCGCTGGTTCACACCTGTGCTGAGGAGGAATGAAGGGGACCTGGTGAAGACAGCATGGCGGGAGAGAGTGGAGGAAAGAGACCCGAAAGGAAAGCTGAGGAAGCAATGGATGGATTGCATCAAAGAAGAAGAAAGGTGGGCGGACCTTAGTGCCGCCTCAGACAGGTGAAGATGGAGGATGCTGACCTTGCAGCCATGAGCTGAGAAGCAGGAAGTCACATCCTCACATTCCATCTAATTACATTAAAACAATGTCACATCCGGCTGTTAAGAAGGAGACCCCGTCCGAATGGCCCCCACTATCACCAGATAAAGAAACAGATCTTCAGATGGCTAAAGAACACTTAGTTTGATAGCATCTGTCTGGCAAGAAATCACTTATCAATGGTTGTGGTTGTGAAATCCTCATTTCTTTATTGTTTTGTCATTATGATCCCCACTTCCCTATTGTTTGTCTGTCTGGTCTCTGGTTCTTTGATTGTTACATAATTAATTTTGCTAGGTGTAAATGAATTAAGGTGGTGGGGTAGGATTGGTTAGAGAATTTTGTTCCACTATGTTAGGATTGGTTAGTAAAATTTTACTATCACGATTGGTAATGGTACAGCTAAGCAGGACTCAAATGTCACTATATAAACTGGGGTTCAAAAGGAAGTTCTTTGGGAACCAACTCCAGGGCACAGCCCCACGATCAGAGCTGCCAGACTTCAACTCTCTGCCAATGATGCCGTGCAGAAAGTGGAGTCCCCAGATGGACCTGATCCTTACTGGCCAGCAGGAAAAGTTCATCTGTCTTATTGGGAGTGGTGAGCACTGTGTGTGTAGCGTGTGCCGTCGGTTTTAGTGATTGTTAATAACTAGAGGTTAAGTAGGATATTACTGTGTAAGGCTCTTTCACTGGTAAAAGACCCCGGAAACCCGCAAAAGATTAAGCTCTGAGTCCACAGGGAAAGGGTGTTTGCTCTGAGTCCACAGGGAAAGGGTGTTTGCCCAGAGCCCTGAGGCAGAGCCCAGACCCCACAGAGGGGCTTTCGCCTGGAGCCCTAGGAACTAGGTAGAGGTGGGTGCCCCTCGTGTGTGCAAGTGACAGAGAATTTTGAGCAGGTAACACTCTGATGAGCCTGTGATGGATGCGGCAATTGCCTGCCTATCCTCAGAAGAGCTTATTGAATTAAATTGTAAGTATCTGTGGGGTCCATTCTATTAAATGCAAAGTGTTTGTATTATTGTGGGCCAGGATTGTCCTCTCTGGGGGGAAATGTGATGTGAGCCTGGGAATTCAAAGGCCTGTGTTGAAAAGGTACCAGACAAGAGACCATAAGTGTGAAGTTGTTGTTTCCCGGGGAATCCCGAGGGAGAAGTTGGGGATCAAAAGGGTGTGAGCTGTATAAGGGAACAGGCTGATCTTCCCACTCTGGGTTCTGGTTCTGAATCTGAAGACCATCATTAACTTGTAATCATGGGGAAAACCCCGCGGTGGGTTTTGAAGGAGCCCGAGGCTGGAGTTGGGATGACCTCTGGCTAGCTTTCTAGCATGCGAGTAAGTTCTTTTATTCTTTGTCATATGTGTTCCCTGCGATGCTTTCGCTGTCAGAATCATAGAATCTCAGGGTTGGAAGGGACCTCAGGAGGTCATCTAGTCCAACCCCCTGCTCAAAGCAGGACCAAACCCAACTAAATCAGCCCAGCCAGGGCTTTGTCAAGCCTGACCTTAAAAACCTCTAAGGAAGGAGATTCCACTACCTCCCTAGGTAACCCATTCCAGTTCTTCACCACCCTACTAGTGAAAAAGTTTTTCCTAATGTCCAACCTAAACCTCCCCCTCTGCAACTTGAGACCATTACTCCTTGTTCTGTCATCTTCTATCACTGAGAACAGTCTAGATCCATCCTCTTTGGAACCCCCTTTCAGGTAGTTGAAAGCAGCTATCAAATCGCCCCTCATTCTTCTCTTCTGCAGACTAAACAATCCCAGTTCCCTCAGCCTCTCCTCGTAAGTCATGTGCTCCAGCCCCCTAATCATTTTTGTTGCCCTCCGCTGGACTCTCTCCAATTTATCCACATCCTTCTTGTAGTGTGGGGCCCAAAACTGGACACAGTACTCCAAATGAGGCCTCACCAGTGCTGAGTAGAGGGGAATGATCACATCCCTCGATCTGCTGGAAATGCCCCTACTTATACAACCCAAAATGCCATTAGCCTTCTTGGCAACAAGGGCACACTGTTGACTCATATTCAGCTTTTCGTCCACCGTAACCCCTAGGTCCTTTTCTGCAGAACTGCTGCCCAGCCATTCGGTCCCTAGTCTATAGCAGTGCATGGGATTCTTTCGTCCTAAATGCAGGACTCTGCACTTGTCCTTGTTGAACCTCATCATATTTCTTTTGGCCCAATCCTCTAATTTGTCTAGGTCCCTCTGTATCCTATCCCTACCCTCCAGCGTATCAACCACTCCTCCCAGTTTAGTGTCATCTGCAAACTTGCTAAGGGTGCAGTCCACACCATCTTCCAGATCGTTAATGAAGATATTGAATAAAACCGGCCCCAGCACCGACCCTTGGGGCACTCCACTTGATACCGGCTGCCAACTAGACAAGGAACCATTGATCACTACCCGTTGAGCCCGACCATCTAGCCAGTTTTCTATCCACCTTACCGTCCATTCATCCAGCCCATACTTCTTTAACTTGCTGGCAAGAATACTGTGGGAGACTGTATCAAAAGCTTTGCTAAAGTCCAGAAATAGCACATCCACTGCTTTCCCCTCATCCACAGAGCCGGTTATCTTATCATAGAAGGCAATTAGGTTAGTCAGGCATGACTTGCCCTTGGTGAATCCATGCTGACTGTTCCTGATCACTTTCCCCTCCTTTAAGTGGTTCAGGATTGATTCCTTGAGGACCTGTTCCATGATTTTTCCAGGGACTGAGGTGAGACTAACTGGCCTGTAGTTCCCTGGATCTTCCTTCTTCCCTTTCTTAAAGATGGGCACTACATTAGCTTTTTTCCAGTCGTCCGGGACCTCCCCCGATCGCCATGATTTTTCAAAGATAATGGCCAATGGCTCCGCAATCTCATCGGCCAACTCCTTTAGCACCCTCGGATGCAGCGCATCCGGCCCCATGGACTTGTGCTCGTCCAGCTTTCCTAAATAGTCCCGAACTACTACTTTCTCCACAGAGAGCTGGTCACCTCCTCCCCATACCGTGCTGCAGAGTGCAGCTGTCTGGGAGCTGACCTTGTCTGTGAAGACAGAGGCAAAAAAAGCATTTAGTACACTAGCTTTCTCCACATCCTCTGTCACTAGGTTCCCTCCCTCATTCAGCAAGGGGCCCACACTTTCCTTGACTTTCTTCTTGTTGCTAACATACCTAAAGAAACCCTTCTTGTTACTCCTAACATCTCCGGCTAGCTGCAACTCCAAGTGTGATTTGGCCTTCCTAATTTCACACCTGCATGCCTGAGCAATACTTTTATACTCCTCCCTGGTTATTTGTTCAATCTTCCACTTCTTGTAAGCTGTTTTTTTGTGTTTAAGACGAGCAAGGATTTCACTGTTAAGCCAAGCTGGTCGCCTGCCATATTTACTTTTCTTCCTACACATGGGGATGGTTTGTTCCTGCAACCTCAATAAGGTTTCTTTAAAATACAGCCAGCTTTCCTCTACTCCTTTCCCCCTCATGTTATTCTCCCAGGGGACCTTGCCCATCAGTTCCCTGAGGGAGTCAAAGTCTGCTTTTCTAAAGTCCAGGGTCTCTGTTCTACTGCTCTCCTTTCTTCCTTGTATCAGGATCCTGAACTCGACCATCTCATGGTCACTGCCTCCCAGGTTCCCATCCACTATTGCTTCCTCTACTATTTCTTCCCTGTTTGTGAGCAGCAGGTCAAGAAAAGCTTTTCCCCTAGTTGGTTCCTCCAGCACTTGCACCAGGAAGTTGTCCCCTACACTTTCCAGAAACTTCCTGGATTGTCTGTGAGCTGCTGTATTGCTCTCCCAGCAGATATCAGGGTGATTAAAGTCACCCATGAGAACCAGGGCCTGTGATCTAGCAATTTCTGTTAGTTGCTGGAAGAAAGCCTCGTCCACCTCATCCCCCTGGTCTGGGGGTCTGTAGCAGACTCCCACCACGACATTACCCTTGTTGTTCATACTTCTAAATTTAATCCAGAGACACTCAGGTTTTTCTGCAGTTTCGTACTGGAGCTCTGAGCAGTCATACTGCTCTCTTACATACAAAGCAACTCCCCCACCTTTTCTGCCCTGCCTGTCTTTCCTGAACAGTTTATATCCATCCATGACAGTACTCCAATCATGTGAGTTATCCCACCAAGTCTCTGTTATTCCAATTACATCATAATTCCCTGACTGTGCCAGGACTTCTAGTTCTCCCTGCTTATTCCCCAGGCTTCTTGCATTTGTGTATAGGCACTTGAGATAACTCGCTGATTGTCCCGCTTTCTCGGTCTGAGACAGGAGTCCTCCCCTCTTGCGGTCTCCTGCTTGTGCTTGCTTAGAAAGAGCTGTGTGGTGACTTGCAGGTGCAGGCCATTACACGGGTCAGAAGCCTGGAAAGAAAGCAAAGCACAGACACTGGCCTTTTAGGCAGTCTGGCTTGCTGGGAATATCACAGTGTAGGCCGGGAGCAAGACAAGGAGGAGGTGAGAAGAGGGTCCATCTGTGACGAAGTGGGAATGTTCTTAATGTTTCCTCTGAATACTGTGTGTGTGCCTCAGTTTCCCCTATGCATTTCTTAAGTCTCCCGTGTGCATAAATGGCCGACAATCT
The DNA here is from genome assembly GCA_003942145.1 of Platysternon megacephalum. Classification (NCBI taxonomy): domain Eukaryota; kingdom Metazoa; phylum Chordata; order Testudines; family Platysternidae; genus Platysternon; species Platysternon megacephalum. The sequence continues at coordinate 174,390 of QXTE01000213.1, read as the reverse complement.
GTCTCCTGGCAACAAATGGCCAGGGCCCTTCCCCCCTGCAAGAGGATAGCTAAAGGTGAAGAAAGAGATCAGGTGACCTCCTGGCCCGGGAAAGAGACAAAGCCCAGAGGAGGAGGGGTTCGAGGGGGTTTCAGTTTGGAGCTGGCTGGGGACGGGGAGTGAGGGCAGACGGGGGTGTCTGGCTCGCTGGGCCCCAGAATGGACCCAGCTGAGGGGTCCCGCTCGCTGGACCGACAAGCTCTGTTTTAGACCTTGTTCCTGTCATCTAATAAACCTCTGTTTTACTGGCTGGCTGAGAGTCACGTCTGACTGCGAAGTGGGGGTGCAGGACCCGGTGGCTTCCCCAGGACCCCGCCTGGGCGGACTCGCTGTGGGAAGTGCACGGAGGGGCATATGCTGAATGCTCCAAGGAGAGACCCAGGAGGTGAAGCCGTGTGAGCTTCTTGCCCTGCAGACAGGCTGCTCCGAGGGAGAGGAGGCTCCCCAAAGTCCTGACTGGCTTTGTGGGGAGCAGTTCCAGAGCATCGCCCGGGGACTCCGTGACACCATCCACTTCACAGAAGCCAGGAGGTCAGACCCTATCCTGGTGTCATTTCATTGTGTGGGCTTACATCTTGTGGGCACAGACAGTCATCTCTATTGCAGCCGTCTTTGGGGGTAACTTCCCCCAATCATGGAGGATTAAGGATGAGGGAACATTGAATCCCCCAGAGATACTAAAGACGAGCTCCGGGCTGTATGCTATGGAGCTTGCAGCCCAAATGCTGCTCTCTGAGTTCTGCAGCAGCACTTGCGCTGGCTGTCGTCTTCTCTGCGTACAGGAGATCCCGGCAGGCAGGTTTGCTCTCCGTCCCCGTGGCTTGGCTATGTCATATGCTGGCACTGCAGTCTCTGCAGGCTGCATGCCCCATGTTAAGGATGAGGACAGCTGCTCCTTTGGAAGGGAGAGAAGTACATCCTTCAGGCTGCTAGCAAACTGCCTCTGAGGGTGGGTGACTTGTGGGCCCTCGGGAAGAAGTTCTGTGGGCTCATAGGTTTTTCGCCTTCCTCCGCAGCATGGGGCAGGGGTGGCTTGCTTGAGGATTCTCTGCAACTTGAAGTCTTTAAATCATGATTTGGGGACTTCAACAGTTGAGTCAAGGGAGAGAATTAATCCAGGAGTGGGTGGGTCGGCTTTTGTGGCCTGCATCATGCGGGAGGTCAGACTAGATGATCATATTGGTCCCTTCTGACCTTAAAGTCTATGAGCTTCCTGCAGCTCCACCCAGGATTAGCTCATCTGGAGCTGGCTGGGACGTTTGAAGCATCAATTCTTGTACATTTGGCAGCAGAACTCATGGGACGTCTCACTATAAACTTGGCTTGGACGAGGGTTTCCTGCCTGTACCGTCCCCCCAAGTGTGCAGCGAGGCTGGATTCCAAACCGGCTTCACTTTGTGCCACCAGCTTCCCGCTGAACAGCCACTGCTGGAGCGTGGGCAGCTGCCTGGCTGTTATAGCCTGGGGCTCCGCTGTCATTCCCAGCCCAGTGACGTCTGCCCTGGTGCAGTCGGGAGTACGAGTGTGCGTGTTGCTTCTCTTCCCCCCGACTCTGGCACACACGGCCTGCTTGGGGGTTTGCTCCTGGTAGCCGCTTCCTTGAAACCCAGAGAATCTCTCCCCATTCCCGTTTCCTCCTGCTCTGCTCCCCTCACCTGGGCAGAGTTATCCGTGGCTCCCCTGGCCGATTCAAACCTGTCTCGGGGAGTCACAGCCAGGGCCGGCTCTAGGCACCAGCAAACCAAGCAGCTGCTTGGGGCAGCACATTTGCAGGGGGCGGCATTCGGGCCATCCTTGTTTGTTTGTTTTTTTAACTCACTTCTTCCCCTCTCACAACCCTGCAGAAGCGGAGCCACGGAGCAGCTGGGGATCCAGCATGGGAGCTGAGAACCCACGGGACCCTGGGAGCTGTAGTTCCTTGGCTAGCTCCCTGCCTAGAGAGCCAGCCCTGGAGCAGGGAAAGAACTACATTTCCCAGCAATCCCTTGGCCGCTATCAACAGGAAAGGGAGGGGGAAGGAGTGACGTAGCTGAGCCATGCTGTAGCTTGCTGTGAGTTGAAAGGGGTGGCCCTGTGAATGGGGAACAAGTGTGCCCAGCCCAAGGGGTAGGCGGCTTTGGTGCAGAGATCCCCTTCAGAAGACTTCCCCAGACTGGATTAGGGATACTGGTGTAACCTCACCTTGCAGCCCCCAAAGAAGGAACTGGGTGGACTAAATGGACAATGTACCTCTGTATCTGAAGCCTAGCAAGGGAGGTACGTGGATCCCACTAGAATTTAAAATGAAAACTGAAAGAGGGGAAGCTCTACTAGAGGACTTGGGCAGCTTTAGATACAGTACCAGGCACGTAGGAGGATTTCCACTTCTGAACCATGGAAGCAGAAATTGGCTTTTCCTTTCTAGATTTAGCTAATATTCAGAAAGGGAATCTAGCACCTGCCCTCCAGATTTGAACACCCTCAAAATTCAGGAGTGCTCACGCTCAATTTGGGCAGCTGTTACTTCATTTCTCCCAAATCAAATATACTGATCCACTGTAACTTGCTGTAGATAAAGTAGGATAAAATTGAGCAAGAAACGCTTCCCAGTGGTTATTAGGACTGGAATTGCTATTTTCAACAGCCATTGCTTTTTTTTTTTTTAGTTTTATTTGTTTAAAAGGAAGACAGTGATATTGCATTGGCAAATTCCCCATAGAAACAAAGAGTGGAGCAAAAGAATAATAAAGGCACCTCAACTGTTCCTCATTTATGTAGGACTGTCTTATAATATGCATCCAGATATCCTCCAATCACACAAGCTGAAAATTGTTTCACTTTACTGCAGTTCTGTAACTATATGGGAACCAATCCTGTCTGTGTTCTGTGCACATCCAAAATTCCTGCTGAATGACCCGCCCTGGGAGCGAGTTACCAGTGACCCAGGGCTGGGACAGCAGGAGGGTGCAGGTTGGGGGGGAGAGCCCAGGGCTGGGGCAGCAGGGGGGTGGGTGGGTAGGTGAGGGGGGAGCCCAGCGCTGGGGCGGCAGGGGGTGTGGGTGGGTAGGTGAGGGGGGAGCCCAGCGCTGGGGCGGCAGGGGGTGTGGGTGGGAGCCCAGGGCTGGGGTGGGGGGCAGCCAAAAAATGTTTTTGCTTGGGGCAGCAAAAAACCTAGAGCCGGCCCTGGTCACAGCTGAGACTTCGAGGGCATGGCTCCCGCCCCTGAGCCGTGCCCTGCAGCGTGAGCTGGGGTGGAGCCTGGCTCTGGGCTGCTCTGCATCCTTATCTCCCCTGCTGCTCCTGGTGACCTGCTGGTGCCTGTTCCTGCACAGATTGCCGGGGCCCTTCCCCTGTGCCAGGCCCCTTCTCCCAGTGCCAGCTGTTCCCTGGGGCTCACCACGGAGGGTGAATGTGGCCTCTTGTGCGGTGCCCTAGGGGAGCTCCAGAGAGCTCCCATCCCGCGTGTGGGGACTGTCATTCTCCCTAGTGATCTCTTCAGCCTCTGCCAGCGTAGCCCACCCAGGACCCCCGAGGCAGAGAGCCCGCTCGGGGGGCGCAAGCCGCCTGCTCTCCTGTGCTGTGAATCTAATCCGGGTGCTCACGTAGTGCCAGCCCTGCAGTGTGCGCATGTGAACAGTGAGACCAAGGGCTGCTCCCTAGCCAGGGGAAAGGGGCGGGGGGGGGAGGGGCGCCGCCGGGCCCAGGGAGACCAAAATACAAGTTCACCCAGGGCGCCATTTTCCCTAAGGTCAGCCCTGGTCAGCGCCGAGGGAGCTCCGCACGCCGGCTGAGCCTGGGAGGGGAAGGTTGTAGGCAGCCGGAGGGTCGGTGCACCTCGATCCAGGGGCAGTGAAATGACCCCGCTGCCCTGGCTGTTCGTGTACAGTAACCCTGAGGACGGCCTGTGCCACCCGGAACAAGTGCTGCTTCGCCCGGGCCCCCTGGGTCTCCTGCATTGGGCAGTCGCGAGCTGTCCTGCTCCGGCTGCAGAGCGCCAGCCCCTGGAGCCGCGGGGGGCGTTGGGCAAAGAACTAGGGCAGTTTATGCCTCCGTTTCGCCAGCGGGGCGGGGAACGAAGGCACAGTAAAGTCCAGGCAGCCCTGTGGGGGGAGAGTGGCAGATAGCAGCGTGCAGTGCTCCAGACAGGGCCTCTGTCCGGCCCGGGACAGCCCCACGCCCACACTTCCCCTGCGGAGTCTCAGCTCTTCAGAGGAAGGGGAACGGCTGTGCACGCCCTTCCCTGTCGCTGCCGTCCGTCCCGCCAGGCTGACGAGGGGCCGGTGGTGGGAATGCAGGAGCAGAACTTCCTGCCTGAAGGGTGTCACGGAGTCCCCGGGCGATGCTCTGGAACCGCTCCCCACAAAGCCAGTCAGGACTCTGGGGAGCCTCCTCTCCCTCGGAGCAGACTGTCTGCAGGGCAAGAAGCTCACACGGCTTCACCTCCTGGGTCTCTCCTTGGAGCATTCAGCATATGCCCCTCCGTGCGCTTCCCACAGCGAGTCCGCCCAGGCGGGGTCCTGGGGAAGCCAGAGGGTCCTGCACCCCCACTTCGCAGTCAGACGTGACTCTCAGCCAGCCAGTAACACAGAGGTTTATTAGACGACAGGAACACGGTCTAAAACAGGTCTTGCCGGTACAGACAACAGGCCCCCCTCAGTTAGGTACCTCTTGGGGCCCCAGGGGGGCCAGAGCCCCGTCCGGGCACCCCTCCGTTTCCCCAGCCAGCTCTAAACTGAAAAAACCCTCCAGCCCCTCCTCCTCTGGGCTTTGTCTCTTTCCCAGGCTAGGAGGTCACCTGATCTCTCTGTCTCCAACACCTTCAGTTGGCACCTTTGCAGAGGAGGGGCCCAGGCCATCAGTTGCCAGGAGACAAAGTGTCAGGCATTTATGTGCACTGGCCCGCCGCTCTGCAACACCCATACACCCTTATCCCACCACCTAGATACTTAAGACCTGCATAGGGGAAACTGAGGCACCCACACAGTATTCAGAGGAAACATTAGGAACGTTCCCACTTCGTCACAAAGGCGAGCCAGGGAAATCTGCTTCCCTTTGGGAGAAAGGGGGGTGATGGCAGGGGGCACCGGGGAGCCTGAGACGGGGCACTCCCAACCCAGCTCCCCCTCTGCCGCTGAGCCTGCCCTGTGCTCAGGTGCTTGGAGCGGGTTCTCTGGGGCCACTCTCACATCTCAGCCGGTGCCAGTTATCGACGGGCACTTCTGTGCCCCCGAATGGAAGCTTTAACCCAGACGATGCATGTTAGAGTCTGTAGAAGTAACGGGGTGCGGTGCTGCCATGGGACACCATAACCCCTTGACCCTCTGCTTCAGCTCTCCCCTGCCCAGGGTGTGGGCGTCCCTTCCTGCAAGCCAGAGCTTTGGATCTTCCTCGCTGGCCTGCTGCCTCTCAGGCGGCCCTGGCTCTGCCTGACTCCTGCCCGTCTTGCTCCTCCTCCACTAGCCAGTCAGCCCTGATAGCTGCAGCTCCTGCTCCTCCGTGCTCAGTTCTCCTTCCATTTCTGCTGCCTGCCCGGCCACCTTCCCCCTCCAGGAACCAAGCTTCCTGCTCCCGCTTAGTCCTCTCCCCGCTCCTGGGCGTTTAGAATAAAAATGAAGAGATGTGAGGGCTCATGTTGGTGTTCATGAAACCCTGAGTCACCAGCATGTCAGCACCGTCGGGTCGCAGCCGTCACCGGGTGGGACTGTCATGCTCACCGCAGCCAGCGCTCCCTCCACGTGCCGCGTCTGGGTGACGCCCAAAGCCCCGGTACTGAGGGTGCACACTCAGAATCGGAATGCAGGGAGGCCCGGGTGACCTGGCTTGCTCTTGGTCCTCCGGAGGGGCACATCCTTGACCTCACCCCCAAAGTCTCACTTTAGTAGCCAACCTGGGCCTGTTTGCAGAAGGAACTAGCTGGCCAGGCCGGACGCCGCCCAGGGTCTCCGAGTGGCCCAGCCTGGGGAAATCATCCCGGCAGAGCTCAGCTGACCGTCTCGTTCCGTTACTTTGCTCCATCCCTTAGTGGCTGTTGGCTTACGCTGACAAAGCAGGGCTCAGACCTTCACTGTTCTCTAAGGTAACTGGGGGCGGTCTTGTTATCCACCCACATGTCAGGAGACGGCACGGAGCAGTGCCCGATCTACCTCCTCTCCTCTCCTCTCGGCTTGATCTGCTCAGTCGGAGCCTGCCCGCGGCTGGGAGCTGCGCAGCTAGGGCCCTTGTGACTCATTGAGGGCTGTTCCCCGGGAAAGGGAAAGTAGCAGCTGGGCGGAGGACGGCTGAAGCAAGTGGAGCCTGTTTCTCGCAGGGTTTGGCTCTGCCCTTCCTATCGCAGCGGGGGAGAGGGGTAACAGCTGGCATGGCGGGGCGGGGTGTGTGTGTGTTAATCTGCAACGAGCCCTTGACTGAGGCGAGCCCAAAAGTTGGGGCAGTTCATGTGAACTCTGATCCCGACCAGAATTTTGCCGTAGGCTCCTGTCTCTGTAGTGGGCCGAACCAGAATCCCGAGGCCCTGAACGCTGTGATTTGAGTCTCTCATCTGGCCAGCTAACGAGTTTAACGCCCCTGCGGTGTTGCCGAGTGCCCCATCCCCTGGAAGCTTCGTGCTCTTTATAAACAGGGCCAGTGTTTACTATCCGCTGGAGCCTGGCGTCCCTTTTTAGCGCACCCTGCTGTGCTGCTAAATCCAGCCGGCTGCTGGGCGCGCCTCGGCTGGGAGACCGGGAGCTCCTTGGTGGTGACCCAGCCTGCTCCTGGGTGGGGTGAAGTCGTTGTGCATTGCTGACATTCCCGGGCAGCGCCTGCAGTCCTGCCAGCATGTGTCCTGGAGGGAGCTGCTTCAGGAGCCGGAGAGCAGTGGGAAATGCAGCTGCAGTGACGGAGCCCAGGGTGAGCGCTTCCCCGGTGGGCTAGATCGCAAAGTGGGCTCCGGGCAGGGAGTGAGGGTGTTCATGGATAATCTGCATCTCTGGGATACTCATCACTCAGTACAAGGTGCGCAGATATTAACTGTTAATGAATTTACCCTCGTGTCCCCGGGAGGTAGGTCAGGGTCATTATCCCCATTTCACAGATGGGGAAACTGAGGCACAGACCGGCCGGGACTTGCCTAGGCTCACACAGGCACCTGGCAGAGCTCACAATGGAAACTAACCTGAAAAGATTCAGAGTGCACCTGTCCTTCCCTGTAATGGGCAAGTACAACCTGTGGACGATGCACCCCAGCTGGGACGGAGATGGAGCACGGCATGCTGGGAGCTGTAGTCTCCATAGGCTGTCTCCCCTTAATGAAGATGAGGGCAGTTCCAGGCCATGCTGACTCCATGGGCTGCCCCAGCCTAGCCTGGGAGCGGATGGTGCTGTGGTGAGGTTAGTGAGGGAAGGGTTTGGGGGAGGCATTTTAGGGGCATGGGGCAGGGAGAGAAGCCGGCAGAGCTTATGGCAAGACCCTCCCCACCTGCTTTAATGGCTCTGCCCTGCTTTGCAAAGTGCTTTGAGATATCTGGATGAAAAGCCCTGTATAAGAAGCTAGCTGTTATTCGCTGCTGTTATGAACCCTGCACAGCACTGGTTGCATCTGAGCCACCTCCATTGCAGCCGCAGGCCCCCATGGGAACTGAGCAGGGGCCCCTCCCTACGCCGGGCGAACTTGGTTTCTGCTAGAGACAGGCACGACTCCAGAGCCAAATGCCCGAAGAGCAGCCTGGAGCCTGGGCTGTTTTGAGAACACATTTAAAGCCCTTGGTTTCTGCCTGCGCGGCCGGTTGCTCCTGTCTGAGCCCAGCGTAGCTGGGACTGTAAACGTAACCCCAGTGTAGATGCAGCCTCAGCATTGTCTTGCTCAGCTGGGCCAGGACCTGTCAGCGCCGAAGAGCTTCCCACGAAGGGGAGCCTGCCCAGAACCCGCTCACCACACTGCGTTATCAGTGCATGGAGCCTGGGGTGCTGGCAGCGTGGGGAGCCAGGCCTGCCCCGGGGGTCAGCCCCATCTCAGTGGGAAGCTTTCCGGGTTTGCTGTGCGGATACTCTGTGAAAGGAACGGACTGGCCCAGCCTAGGGGCGGCTGGGCCAGGGGAGGAGCGCTGGCTTCCCTCGCTGGCAGCCCAGGGAGCTGGCCCTGGGGTAGGGAGCCCCCCTGTTGTTCTGATAGCCGCGTCCCTCCCGGGGGGCCAGGAGGGCGGTGTTGGGCTCCTCAGCGGGGTCGCAGAAGGGGGAAAGTGGGAACGTGGAGAAGCCCTTCCTCAGCCGCCCCCCGCCCCACAGAACGAGCAGGTGGAGCTAACGGTTGTCCCCCCCACCAGCCCAACCCAGGGGTTTGGGACTTAGGCCAGGGCCACGTTGGCAGTTTGTGGGGACCAGAGGGGAGCGTTTAATGGGAGACGCAGCCTGGGAAGACTACAAGCCCCAGCATGCAATGCGGCCAGGCTGCTCTCTCTGAGAAGGAATGTTGCATGCTGGGCCCTGTAGTCTCCCTGGGCATCCCTGCTGTCTGTCCCTGTAATCAGCAGGGTCGCTGGCTGTAGAACAGCAGCACCCAGCATGGTCTGCTCGGTAGGAGTCCTGCCCTGGCCCCACAGGGGGTCCCCTGGGAACTGGCTGCTCCAGGGCACCCCCAAAGAGCGCGAGACCAGCGCGATGCGCGGCCCCTTTCTCTTGTTCGAAGGTTATTGCAGGGCGAGTCCCCCCCCCCCCCCCGGGCCCCGGACCTGGCTGCCCTGGTGACGCCCCCGCCAGACCGCGGGACCGAGGCTGGGCCCTGCCGATCGTTGCCCGGCGCGAGTCTCCTGGGCGTTCTGGAGACTTGGTTTTGACCTGCTAAAAATGAAATTGAAAACCCCACCTCTCCAAACCCCTGCCCCCAGGGCGGCACCTTCGTGTCTTCCTCTGCCAGTCGCAAGTTCCGTCTGGGTGGTGCTGAGATCGGAGTGGGCTCAGGCACGCAGCCGGTGGCGGGAACTGGAAGGATGGGAGCCGCGGGGGCTGCAGGCGGCCTGGGGGATTCGGTCCCCAGGCCTGTGACGCTCTGTGCTCAGGAAGAGGGAACGGGCGGAGAGGGAGCTGAGCAGCCCTGCCCATTGCGTTCACACGGGGGGCTGTTTGTCTGGTCTCCCAGACGGGACTGTCGGGTGCGGCTCCGCTCTGGGGATGATGTGGATCGGGCTGGGGGGCGGGTGTCTAACTTGGCCTTCAGTGGGTCCCATCTGGAGAGTGTTGAGAGTCTCTGAGTTATTTAATATTCACCAGTTGCTGAGGATGGGGGCGTAGAAGCACCCGGGAGAGGCTGTATCCAGGGGCCTCTCTCCCTTCAGAGGTGATAATGGGAGTCCAGGCACTGTACCCCATGGAGTCTCCTCCCCATGTGTGTGTTTGCACACATATCGGGAGTGATGTGTGTGTCTGCACACATATCGGGGAGTGATGTGTGTGTTTGCACACACATATCGGGGAGTGATGTGTGTGTCTGCACACATATCTGGGGAGTGATGTGTGTGTCTGCACACACATATCGGGGAGTGATGTGTGTGTCTGCACACACATCTGGGGAGTGATGTGTGTGTCTGCACACACATCTGGGGAGTGATGTGTGTGTCTGCACACATATCTGGGGAGTGATGTGTGTGTGTTTGCACACACATCGGGGAGTGATGTGTGTGTTTGCACACATATCTGGGGAGTGATGTGTGTGTTTGCACACATATCTGGGGAGTGATGTGTGTGTCTGCACACACATCTGGGGAGTGATGTGTGTGTTTACAGTCTGCTCTGTAACCCGAGCTGCATTTCTGCCATGCCCTTGGAGAGGCCTCTGGATGTACACTGGCCTTTTCATTAGCAGTCTGGGCCTGGCTTTGCCAGCCAGCAGCCGGCGCCTCCCCCTGCTCGCAGGCTGTGTGAGAACACACTAGCTTTGCTGTGCCCAGCCAGCAGGGCGGGGAGTGGGGAGCTGGGCTGAGCCCAGATCCCTGTCTGAGAAGTGCCCTGTCATTCCAGCAGCTGCTGAGCCTCTTCCTGACACCCGCTTACAGCACAGAGCCAGCTGATCACTGAGCCGATGCTGGGACGAGCTGGTTTTCCTTTGGATTAGCACTGGCCCAGCATCTCCAGACGCTCTAATGCGCCAGGCATTGTGAGAATCTAATCGCTTGTGCGCTGGGCACCCAGCTGCAGCGAGCCGGGACAGGGACTTACCCAGCCAGGTAGGTGCTGAGCCCGTCGGTTTGCACTGCTAGAGGTCTCCGTATTGGCAGTGTAACCCCGTCTCCCCACCCAAGGAGTGACAGGTGTCTTTTCGCGTGTTCTATACAGCAGTGTGCGTATTCCTGCCAGAACGGGGGGGCTGTAACGTGTGTGCTATGGGAGGATCCTTCGTGTCTGCGTTGCAACGGGGCACAGAGCTTTCCCCTCCAGTTCCCTGGCCCAACCCGGCTCAGGTCTGCAGGGATCCAGAATCGGTCTCGTTTCCCATTATTGCTCAGTGCCCCGAGTGGTTGGTGTCGGCCCCTCTCCTGGTGGGTGGCGTCGTCCTCGCAGCCCTCCCCAGCCGCAGCGCTGACTGTCCGATTCAGCAGTGTGGGTGAGAATGGGATATGGCCCGTTTCAGGTGCGGGGAGGGTGGTTTTATGGAGAAGTTACAGGGCTGGGTTCTGTAATCACTGAAACTGACCCTAGGGAAATGACTCAAAGCCCTACCGGACGGGCCTGGGGCCGATCTCCGGTTAGCAGGGGGTGTGAAAGGTTCCCATTTTCCTAGCTCCTCTAGGCCGTCCCCATAAGGGAGGTTCTTGGTGGCTGCTGGCCCTGGATAGAGGCTGTAGGGCTGGCGTCTTCCCCCGCAGCTCAAGGCATGTTTTAAACACAACAGCGTTCACACGCCGAGTATTCGTATTTAGCAACCTGCCCCCCACCCAGGGGGGCGTAAAGCCAGGGGCAGGTGGCACGGGGGCCTGCCTGCCTGCCTGCCTTCCTCCCACCACCACGCCCACTCAGGCTGCTCTCGTGCTGACGGCCATCCTGCCGCCACGCACCTCTGCCCGGCTCCCCGCTCTAGATGGCAGGCCAAGGAGACTGAGTCTGCTGCAGCGTGGGACTCGTTTGGACGGCCCGCTCCAAACCCCAAAGCATTGTGCAGGGGCTGCTCAATCTCTCGCCCCCCAGCACCCCCCTCTCTGCAGGCAGAGGCTGTATAAATAGCGCCCGCAGGATACTATTTCGGTTCTGGCCCTTCCCAGGATGCCTCCCAAGAGTTATGTGAACAAGTGTTAAAAATAACGCTCCAAGCCCTGCCCGAATGCTGGAGTTGCTTCAGACTGGGCAAAACCCGGCGACTGTTCCATAGACAGCAGACCTGGCCCCTGGGCGCGGGGGACCAGGCGGGACCGCGGGGGCTTTTCTGCTCTAACTGCTCAGCCTCCCTACGGGGGCTATTGATGGCAGCGGTTTGCCAGGCCCACCACTGGCCTGTGGGACTAGGAGTATTTGCCAAAAGGCAAAGGGCCTCGCCCAGAACAAGCTGGGTTTTATTTCCGAGCTCTGACGGGAGACACAGGAGTTTCTAGGAAGGATCCGACCCGGGCTCCACCTGATGCTGCCGAGGAAGGTGCAAGAACCTGCAGCAGTGGACTTGAGAGAATCTGTCCCCCCACGTTAGGTCTCCCCCGATCCCAAATAGTTAGACAGGTTTAGACCCTGAAGTAGGAGGATGAATGTCCCTACCGCGACGCTTTCTTTGCAGTAGCTTTATAGCTCTGGATAGTCTTGCTAGCCATAGACACACACGGTCCAGAGAGCAAAGGGTTAACACTGAAACTCTGCCAGGGGTCAGGGTCCCTCACTCTGGCTGACTTTTCCATGCTCTGGCAGGGGGGGGGGGGAGCATTGCATGCTGGGAGGTGTAGTCTCTGCTGGCTGCACTTCGTTCTTAGTGGTGAGGGGGGGCTGCTCATTGTCCTGGCCCGCTTGTCAGCACAGACAGGACAGAGTTTGGGCGCCTGTGTTTGCATGTGACTCTGCAGCGGGAGGCGCGTCAGCACTTCCATTGTGACCCCCCCCCCAGACAATAGCGGCTCATACCCAGTGCCGCTTGTGTGGGACAGTCCGGCCGTGCTGGGGTCAGGCTCGGCTGCGGTCTCGGAAAGGCGGTGGTTGTTGGAAGTCGCTGTGAAATGGATGGATGACACTAACAGGGCGAGAAATCGCTCTAAAGGCTTCTGGACTGACTGGTGCCATTTCCCGCCGTGTGCTGCAGGGGCACGGATTGACGCACGCCCTAGGGAGCTGCAGTCCTAAATGCATCAATGTTTATAACCCTAACCCTCAGCCAGGGCCAAATGAAATATCCTGGCAGAGAGTTCTGCCCAGCCTTGTTCGGAGATAGAGCAACAGACCCACCCATGTGTCTGGCTCCCCTTCCCCTCCTTAGTCCCCCTGCTTGGTCCTCCCTTGCCCGCAGCCCCTCCTGTTGTGCATTTGGTTGGCGTTCTGCTTTCCTGGCACTGGGATTAAAGATCCCAGGGCAGGTTTTGCCCGAGTTGGAGTGTGAACCCCGATGTCCTGGACACATTCCAACATGGGCAATTACATACATTTCCTCTGCGGTTTCAGCTGGCTACCGTATTCGCTTCCTGGCCTGAACAGAGCGGCCCTGTTGCTGTGCGTTGTGAAACATCTGCAGAGCTCCACCCTAAAGGTGGCTGCATTTCAGGTTGGGGTTGGGTGTTCTGTTCCTTACATGTCCCTCACCTGCTTCCCCAGCCGGCTGCGAAGCTTCGCTAAGGTTTGTAAAGTAACTGAGACGAAAGTCCGTCATAGAAATGTAAAATATCTTTGCATCTGATTCTGCTGGGGTGTGGCTGGGAGGCAGGATAGCCTGTCCCAGCCTTTAAGCCCTGCATCTGCTGGCCTAGCACTGTTGACGTCCAGCACAGGGTCTCTCTGCCCCTCAGAAGGGCTCTCCTTTCTCTGCCAGTCTCACCACTGGGCATCGCATAAGGCAACGTTCTCGCTCTGCCAGGAGCACTGTCGCTGTTAGCAGACACGAGCCTGTGGCCCCTGGGAATCTCTTTGGTGGGAGGTCCCCTGAAAGGGAGGTGGTGTGGTGTAGTTGAAGCTAGAGGGAGCTCTACTAGGCTCCTGTTTACTTCAGACCATTTCTCTAGTTTGTCCAGATCATTTTGAATTTTAATCCTGTCCTCCAAAGCACTTGCAACCCCTCCCAGCTTGGTATCGTCCGCAAACTTTATAAGTGTTCGCTCTATGCCATTATCTAAATCATTGAGGAAGATATTGAACAGAACCCGACCCAGAACCGATCCCTGCGGGACCCCACTCGTTACGCCCTTCCAGAGTGACTGTGAACCACTGATAACTACTCTCTGGGAACGATTTTCCAACCAGTTCTGCATCCACCTTATAGTAGCCCCATCTAGGTTGCATTTCCCTAGTTTGTTTATGAGAAGGTCACGCGAGACAGTATCAAAAGCCTTACTAAAGTCAAGATATACCACGTCTACCACTTCCCCCCATCCACAAGGCTTGTTACCCTGTCACAGAAAGCTCTCAGGTTGGTTTGACACGATTTGTTTTTGACAAATCCACGCTGCCGTAGCACCTTATTTTCTAGGTGTTTGCAAATCAATTGCTTAATTATTTGCTCCATTATCTTTCCGGGTATAGAAGTTAAGCTGACTGGTCTGTAATTCCTCGCTCTGTCCTTTTTTCCCTTTTTATAGATGGGCACTAGATTTGCCCTTTCCCAGTCCTCTGGAATCCCTCCCATCTTCCATGACTTGTCGAAGATTTTAATTGCTAATGGCTCAGATATCTCCTGAGTCAGCTCCTTGAGTATCCTAGGATGCATTTCATCAGGTCCTGGTGACTTGAAGACATCTAAGTTTTCTACGTAACTTTTAACTTGTTCTTTCCCTATTTTAGCCTCTGATGCGACCTCATTTTCACTGGCATTCACTGTTAGACGTCCAACCGCTACTAACCTTTTTGGTGAAAACTGAAACAAAAAAGTCATTTAGCACGTCTGCCATTTCCACATTTTCCGTTATGGTTTCCCCCCCGTCCTTGGGCTTCCTCATTCTTCGAATGTATTTGTAGAACGTTTTCTTGTCTCTAGCTAGTTTAATCTCGTTTTGTGCCGTGGCCGCTGTAATTTTGTCCCTACGTACTTGTGTTACTACTTCGTTTATATTCATCCTTTGTGATTTGGCCTAGTTTCCGCTGGACTAGGACCCTCCTAGCCTTCACCACCGTGGTTTTCAAGACCGTCTCATGATGTTTTGGGGGCCTCGACCCCTGGGATTGTGCTGACACCGCTGTGTAGCGGAAGCACGGCCTCCTGGGAAGCCTGGTCAACTCTGGGCAGGTCACGTTACTGCGTGTGGGTGAGTGACCTGCACCTTGCCTGGCCCCTCTGCAGCTGTGCCCTTGTTAGCACTCCTAGCCCCGGGGATGGGGCTGACGAGTGCCTGGCCGGGGGGCAGCCCAGGAAATCCCAGCAGCGTCGCTCCTTCGCTCGCCGAGTTTCTCGGGGTTTTGCAGGTTAGCGACTCCTTATCTGAAGAGACACAGTTTTGCGCCCCCTCAAACTCCTTATAAAAGTCAGAGTAAAGGGGACCAGTCCTAGCAGTGCTACGCCTGGCTGGTTAGTTGTGTGCGCGTGGCGGGAGGTAGCAGAGAACACCTGAAGGGCCCGGGGGTGGGGGGAACAAGACTCTCTGTGCTTCGGACGGGAATAGAATTTTCACTGCCTGCGACCCGCCCATTGCCTGTCACGTCCCACCGGCCGAGAAATGGGGCCGTTTGCTGTACTGCACCTCCCAGGCAACCTCTGACGGGCAGACTGGCCCGGGGGCGCTGACGTGTCCTGGGGGGTTCCTGTTTCCGCCATGGGCAGCTGGGTGGTGACTGAGAAGGAAGTGATCTGCTCTGGAGCCTGTGTACAAATGTTCCTTCCATAGTCCGGGGCCAGGCCCTCAGCTCTCCTTCCCCGAGGCAGTGCTGGGAAGGGGGGTCGTGGTGGCTTAACTCCAGTGGCCTCTGGTCACGTGGCCTCCCTGCTGAGTCATCCAAAGCCAGCTGGCGGATTTGGGTATTCGAATAGATGCACAGAGTCACAGGTTCCAGAGCCAGAAGGGACCATTGTGATCATCTGGTCTGACCTCCTGCACAGCACAGGCCAGAGCCCTGCCCAGAAATAATCCCTAGCGCGGATCTGTTAGAAACACAGCCAATCCTCATTTCAGAGTTGTCAGAGCTGGAGAATCCACCACGTCCCTAAGTAAACTGTTCCAATGGTTAATTACGCCCACTGCTAAAAATTTACGCCTTATTTTCAGCCTGAATTTGTCTAGCTTCAACGTCCAGCCATTGGATCGTGTTTAGACCTTTCGCTGCTAGACTGAAAAGCCCATGATTAAATATTTTGTTTCCCATGTAGGTACTTGTAGATTGTGATCAAGTCTCCCCGAAACCTTCTCTTTGGTGAGGTAAATAGATTGAGCTCTTTGAGGCCATCACTGTGAGGCAGGTTTTCCCATCCTTTAATCATGCTTATGGCTCTTCTCTGACTCCCTCCAATTTATCAACATCCTCCTGGAATTGTGGGTGCCAGACCTGGACACAGGAATCCAGCAGCGGTCGCACCAGTGCCAGGTACAGAGGGAAAATCACCTCCCTGCTCATTCTCAAAATTCCCCTGTTTATGCATCCCAGGATCGCATCAGTCTTTTTGGTCACAGCATCACATTGGGAGCTCGTGTTCAGCTGATTTTCCACCATCACCCCCTGTAATGATGCTGGTTCTGGCGGGCCCAACTGAGAGAGCCAATTCAGGACAAATCGCTCAGAGCAGGGCAGTTACAGCCCCAGGCTGGGGTTTTCCCACCTCTAAGGCACCAAACCAGCCAGACAGAGAGGACTTTGGTCTCACCCCACTGGCTAGTCACAAGTCACACAAGCAATTCCCTTAGACACTCCAGTTTCCCAGTATCACCACCAGTGCCACTCGTTATGGGGACAAATGGTTATGAAAACCAATACCCCAGTAAAAGAAAAAAGGTTCCCCTGATCCCAAAGGACCAAGCCCCAGACCCAGGTCAATATACAAATCAGATCTTACCCACAAATCACGCTGTTGCCAATCCTTTAGAATCTAAAATCTAAAGGTTTATTCATAAAAGGAAAAAGATAGAGCTGAGAGCTAGAATTGGTTAAATGGAATCAATTCCATACAGTGATGGCAAAGTTCTGGGTTCAGGCTTGTAGCAGTGATGGAATAAACTGCAGGTTTAAATCAAGTCTCTGGAACATCCCCAGCTGGGATGGGTCATCAGTCCTTTGTGTAGAGCTTCAGTTTGTGGCAAAGTCCCTCCAGAGGTAAGAAGCAGGATTGAAGACCAGATGGAGATGAGGCATCAGCCTTGTATAGACTTTTCCGGGTGTAAGAACATCTCTTTGTTCCTACTGTGGAAAATTACAGCAAAATGGAGTCTGGAGTCACATGGGCAAGGCCCTGCACACTTTGCTGAGTCACAAGGTGTATCTGCCTTCTCTCAATGGGTCAGTTGTGTCGCTGATGGTCCTTAATGGGCCATCAAGCAGGCTAGGCAGAGCTAACACCAACTTGTCTGGGATGTCTCCCAGAAGCACAGCATAAGTTTGAAATACAGGCACTATAGAGCCAATATTCATAACTTAAACTACAAAATTGATACACACATATAGACAGCATAATCATAACCAGCAAACCATAACCTTGTCTTAGACACCTCATTTGACCCCCTTTATACAAAATTTGGTGACACTACGGGACTTTGGTTGCAACCATGTTCTATATGGTCCCAGTTCAAATTAATAACGTGACACCCCCCAACTCTTTTTCAGAGTCCCTGCTTCCCAGGATAGAGCCCCCCATCCTGTAAGAATGGCCTACGCTCTTTATTCCTAGATGTATACATTTACATTTAGCTATATTAAAATACATGCTGTTTGCTTGCACCCAGTTTACCCAGCAATCCAGATCGCTCTGTATCGGTGACCTGTTCTCTTCATTATTTCCTACGCCCCCAATTTTTGTGTCATCTGCAAACTTTATCAGTCATGATTAAGGCTACAATTTTGTCATGGAGGTCACAGAAGTCACGGAATCCATGCCTTCCAGAGACCTCCGTGACTTCAGCCCATGGCTGCTGGGAGCTGCAGGTCCCCCCCGCGGCACCTGGGAACTGCAGGGCACCCCCGCCGCCCGAGCTCCAAGCTGCCAGGGGCAGCAGGGGGACCCCGAGTTCCGAGATGCCACGGGTGGTGGTGGGGGTGTTTGTCCCTCCTTTTTATACGTTCAGTTCCCCTCTTGAAAAACATTTCCAGCTGGGCTCCAGGAGACGAAAACCCTATGGGGAAGGATGTTCCCTGCTGCTTTTTTCTCACTGGTTGGCGTTTCCTTTGTTCCCCTTCCTGCTTGATGACTCTGTTTGCTACTTACATGCAAATGAAGCAGAGCACGCATTCCTTTGTTTGAGACAGACTTGTGTGCCAGCATGTGGAACATGTGCTAATAACACCACACGGTGGAATCCATAACACTTCACACACAATGTTGCCACACACATTTTATCAGGACGATACTGATCAGCAAAGTATGAGTTTTCAAATGATCCCTCGCAAGGCATACTTGGTACAAAGATGATTGCAGTAGTGTGCAGGGTGTGAATACAGGTGTGTTCTGTCCCACTCTCCTCTCGTGAATGGTTCATGGTGCTCGGTGTACGTGGGTGAGCGAGGGCAGACTGCAGCTTGGAGAACCATGGGTGAGACATTTCCATTCTACAGGTCGCCCAGGCAGCTTTACAGCAGCTGCCCTTGGGTGCCAGAGGGCCACGGCCTGGGCTTCTCCTGCCCAAGAGGATAAACTCTACGGAAAGCCTGATAAGCCATAGCAGTCAGAGCCCCAAGGTTCCCTGCTCCCTTCTCGCCTGCACGGCTGGTCTTCCACTAGCCGCTGCTGCTTGCTCAGATGGTGCAGGTGGATGAGCAGGATCTTTACTGCCGTGGTAGCAGGGCCTTTTTCTCAGCTGTTTCTCTGAACCCTGGTTGCCATCAGAAGGGAGTGGTGCTCCAGGCAGAGCTGTACCTACGGCCTGTCAGTCACAGCCCCCTGCAGGGCCGGGCCGGGTGGGATCCTGGCCGGGGTAGGTTCGTTCATCAGGTCAGCGCGGTGTCCCCCCGGTGAGGAGTGTAGCTGTCCGTTGCAGCGCCTGAGGGGCCAGTCGGGGCCGGGCCGGCTGGGATCCGGGCCAGGTGAGGTTAGTTTATCGGCTTGGCTTGGTGTGGCATCCCCCACGTGAGGCCGCAGTTCCTGACGGGGAGCTGGTTAATGTCGGTGTCTGTGGGCAGGGACAGCTGCTTGGCCCGTTGGCATTGGTACCTCGTAGCGTCAGGGTTGGCAGGGCTCCCAGGAGAGCAGAGAGGGCAGCAGGATATTTTCCATTCTGCTCCTCGCTGCGGGAATGAGTCTCCGGGGTAACGCCTTGCTTTGCTACAGAGGAGATCCTGCTGTCCCGGCTGAACAGTCCTCAGCACGTCCACCCCAGTCTGCCTTAATCACTGCTGGCAGCACAACGGGGCGGGCCGGGTGGTGGTCTAAGGGGAAGGCTTAGCTGAGACTCCACTCGGGGGGAACAGAAAGCCCTCCAGGGCTCCCCTCAACTGCCAGACACGGAGTGGCCCTGTCACCGCTCGCTACCAGGGGCACACGCTACGGGGCTGGGAGCCTGCCAGGGCACCAGCCGGGAGAGCTCCGACCCCACGGAGGCCTCTGGAGCGACATGCGACTCAGTGCAGGAGAAGGCTGGGCCCTGCTCCCGGGATGGGCACTGGCTGAGTGGCCGTCTCCTGTCATTGCGGAGGGGAGATGCAGTGCGAGCACAGGCCATGCACCTCAGACAGGAGAGCAGCAGCCCCGGGCCTTTGGAAACCATCTCCGTGACCCCGCCCTGCTCAGAAAGCAGCGGGGGGGCTCGTGCCCAGCGCAGTGATTCTAGCTGCACTGGCACGTCGACCCTGGGAGCGGTGCCCAGGCCCTGCCTGTGCGGCGCGTCCCAGCTGGGAAGAGTTGAAATGCCAGCGCTCAGGTGGCGCCGTGAAGTGCTGCTGGGCTGGGGACCAGACTCCTTGGCCTTGCCAACACGGAGCTTTTTCTGAAACCGGCCCGTTGCCCTAGTGCTGGTGCAGCTCAGCTGGTGTCCGGGCAGTGGGGACGTGAGTGCAGACTGGCCTCTGAGCCGGGCACGCCGAGCCGCTGGCAATACCAGGGCTGGCTGGTCTCCGCTACTGCCCCTGAGGAGCTGCCGGTGCTATCACCTGTGCCCACCACCTCCAGGTGCCCACCCAAACTGCCCCCGAGCAGCCTCAGGCTGCGCTTGGGGCCTTCCCGTGGGGTTCAGCTGCACCGGGCGTCTCCCCGGGAGAGGAGTCCCACTGGAGAGCCGCTCGCCCCGCAGAGCGCAGGCATCCCCCCAGGAGCCCGCAGGTGAGCCACCCCACGCTGACAGGGAGGTGACCTGTCCCAGCGCGTGGCTGGAGAGGGGGCTCCATGGGCCACGCGTTTGTGTTAGAGATGGGGTGGCCCTGGGCTGCATCGCAGAACTGACAGGGTTTGGCTGGGCCTATGGGCAGCCCGGGAACCCCCCGCTTTAGACAGCTGCCGATTCAGTTGTGGTTTAAGATTCGCAGCGTATCTGAGCTCGAACCCTTGGCCGTGTGATGCCTGCACTGGCTGAGTCTCTCCACCCCAGAAGTGGCTGCATTTCAAGGGTGCTGTTTGGATGTTGCTTGTGGAGGCCTTTGGGAGAAGAGGCACCATGGCGAACCACAAATCTTTCCTTTCAGCCCCTCCGCGGCCCTGGTCACTTCCTCTGCTCCACACGGTGGGCCAGCCAGCGCTTTCTCTCCACAGGCCGTGGCTGCCCAAGGGCTTGTTCTGCATGCACACATGCACTCTGTCTGTTGCCAAGAGAAGAGAGCAGGAGGTGTGAGACCCAGCAGCAGCCAGCCCAGAAGCAGGAGCTGCAGCATATTTCACTGCGGAGGCTTCAGCTGGATGTGGGAGGCTGCAGGTGACCCCAAGCTGCTCTTCCCTGATTTCCCAGGTCTGATCAGAACCAGCCCTCCATCTTCCAGCTGGGCCTGTTCTCTGCACACCCCTCCCCCTCGGCTGAAGTCCCGCAGGGCCTGAGGCTGAGCCAGAGCGGCTGAGCAGTGGGCATGCCTGGTCCTTCACACAGCACCGCGTCACAGCAGCAGCAGGCAGAGAGGGGATGTGATTGCGCAGACCCTCTGCATTGCCAGGGAGGCAGCTGTACAGGAAATAGGAATTGACTGTGTATCCCCCAGTACCCGGGAGAGAGGAGAGCCCGGAGCCGGCGGCTCTTGGGGGCAGAGGGATGAGACGGCGCCTTGGGAAGGTGAGCTAGGGAGATGATGGGGGGGTGTTTGTCTTGCTTGCAGATGGTTTTTAGGTCAGACATTTTCCTGCCAAGCGGTGGATTTTGCCAGCGTCAGGTTTGCTTTGTCCCTTTGCTGCTGCGCTGGGTGGGAGGCTGGTGCGATCGCCGTTCCCGGGGTTGCCGTGCAATGTGTGTGTCCATGGAGCCGTGACACAGCAGGTTGTCATGTCCAGGACTCCCCGGCGGGTCGGTCCTGCAGAGGCGAGCGGTGGTTTGCCCTGGCATCGCCCTCTCCTTGGCGCAGTAACACGGCTCCCCATTGTCTGCCATGACAGCCCAGCCCAGGCAGCCTGGTTTGGTGCTGGGCGCTGCCACGCTGTGTGTGCGTCCCTGTGAAATCCGTTCTGACAGGCAGCCCTTTCATGAGAAGCCCGGAGACAAAGGACACAGGCGAGGGAGGGAGGGAGGGAGGGTGGCTGCTGGCTCGGTTTGCAGGCTGGTAAATGGATGGCACACAGGCCCGGCGGGCAGGTGAAAGCCCTGTTCCCTGCAGGAGGAATGCTGGCCGGAGAGTGTCTGACGCCTGGGTGGCCCATTGGTGCCCGTCGGTAGCAGAGGGGCAATCACTCCATCGTTTTCATTGTCCAGATTGGCCGTGCGGGGCCGGGACCATTTACTGGAGCTTAACTGTGAGCAGGTGTCGCGCCCCACACCCCATCACCGAGCCAGGGGCCCCCCAGCCGCTGCCGGGGGACGAGCGCTCGAGACACGAAGGCGGCTCCCCTAATATGTATGCGGTAAAAGGGGATGGACCGGGTGGAGGGATGCTGAGAGCTGAGGTCAGCCAGAAGAGCAGGGGATGAGCTAGTGCTGTAGGGTATGAAAGGGAGGAGGATGGACCTATAGGGGGTGCAGTGGCAGAGGCTCTAGTGAATGTTGTGTCTATAGGGGGTGCAGTGGAAGGGGCTCTAGTGAAGTGTGGTGTCTATGGGGGGTGCAGTGGAATGTTGTGTCTATAGGGGGTGCAGTGGAAGGGGTTCCAGTGGAGGTGGTGTCTATAGGGGGTGCAGTGGCAGGGGCTCCAGTGGAGTGTTGTGTCTATAGGGGGTCCAGTGGCAGGGGCTCCAGTGGAGTGTGGTGTCTATAGGGGGTGCAATGGCAGGGGCTCCAGTGGAGTGGGGGGTCTATAGGGGGGGCGAGGGCAGGGGCTCCAGTGGCGGGTCGTGTCTATAGGGGGTGGGGGGGTCCGAGCGGGGGTGGGGCGGGTGGGGGGATGCGGGGGGGGGGGGTGGTGGGGGGTGCAGGGCGAGAGGCTGTAGTGAGGGGTGTGCGGATGGGGGGGGCAGTGGCAGGCGCCCCGGTGGGGTGGGGTGTTTTGCATGGGGGGGTGGCGGTGGATGGGGTTCCAGTGGAGGTGGTGGCTTCTGGGGGTGCAGTGGCCGGGGGGCCGGTGGGGGGGGGGGGCTGGGGGGGGTTGTGTCTATGGGGGGTGCAGGGGTGTGTTGGGTCTAGAGTGGGGGCAGTGGAAGGGTGTGTGTAGAGGGGGGGCGGTGGCCTGGGCGGGCGGGGAAGGGGGGGGTGGGGGGGAAGGTGGTGTCTTGAGGGGGTGCAGTGGCAGGGGCTCCAGTGGAGTGTGGTGTCTATAGGGGGTGCAGTGGCATGAGGTTCTAGGGCATGCGGAAGTCAGTAGCTTTACGCCCCTGGACACCGGGTAGCAGATGTGCCAGAGTCCAGGTGAAATGAGTTGAGCAGCCGTACCACACTCCCAAACCCACTCCCCAATTAGTGAGCTCGGCGGAGCTCTAGGGCAGCTCATTTCCGGGACCGCCAAAGGGCGGTTTAGATAACACACCCTCAGACCTGCAGGGGATCCCAGGCTTGGAAGGGCAGGGATGGGGCAGGCTGAGCTTCTCCGTGCTTTGGCAGAGTTGTGGAGGAGCTGAGAGTGAGAGCAGCAGCAGAAAGGGCTGCAGGTCAGGAATGAGGTGCCTTAGCAGTGCATGTGGGGCTCAGGGCTGGAAGAGCAGGGGGCTGCTGTGCCGGACTGGGGGCTGGAGGAGCAGTGGCAGAGGTGGGGGGGGGGGGGGGAAAGGAGGGGAGGAGGAGGGGGGGGTTGTGCCGGATTGGGGCGGGGGGGGGCAGCGGCCGGGGGGGGGGGGGGGGGGGGAAGGGGGGGGGGGTGGGGGGCCGGAGTGGGGGCTGGAGGAGCGGTGGTAGAGGCGGGGGGGGAGGAGGGAATTCAGGACTGGAAGAGTAGGGGGCTGCTGTGCCGGACTGGGGGCTGGAGGAGCAGTGGCAGAGGTCGGGGGGGGGAGGGAATTCAGGACTGGAAGAGCAGGGGGCTGCTGTGCCGGACTGGGGGCTGGAGGAGCAGTGGCAGAGGTGGGGGGGGGAAGGGAATTCAGGACTGGAAGAACAGGGGAATTTAAATATTAAATCCGTAGCATGACTCCCTCCAGCTTGTCTCACTGTGTTCATCAAGTGTGTCAGGACTCTCCGTAGCGTGAACACGGTTTGGTTGAGGCTGGAATTGTCCTCGGCACAATGTTTTGTGCAGCCGTTTTCTGGAAGGACCGTTTTATTTCTGCAAGTCCTTGGTCAGTCTCTCTCTCGTCCCATGTGGTCCTGTCTTTTAAACCTGGGGAGCAAGGCAAAGCCAGAGCATCTGTTCAGGACAGCAGAGGGGAAGAACAGGGATTCATGCAAAAGCACATGGGAGAGAATTAGTTCTCCCCAAAGCTTTAGACCCATAAATTAAAATGGCATCAGGGCATTTAACCTCCTGGACTGCCGAACATCCTCCCTTCGAAAACCTGAACCCCATCCCAGGGAACTCAAACCTCTGTGTGTGTCCCATCCTCTTTCACAATCCGGAGGGACCAAGCTGCGGGATATGCACCTGCAGGAGGGAGCTAGAGAGAACAGGCAGCAGGGCACATGCATCTGCCGGTGTCTGCATCAAGGTGCCAGAGGAGAAAACGTGCAGGAGGACACAGAGTACCTGTGTCTGCCTTGAGGAGATGGTGTCACGGAGTGTGGGGGAGTCCGGGCCCTGCACCCCTGGGGTTCCTGCGATTCATCATAACTCTCAGCCAGCCAGTAAAACAGAAGGTTTATTGAGACGACAGGAACACAGTCCAAAACAGGTCTTGCCAGTACAGACAACAGGATCTCCTTTAGTTAGGTCCATCTGGGGGCCCCACGGAGGCCACTCTCCGTGCTGGGAAGCCCCAGCCCCATCAGAGTCCCCTCTTCATTCCTAGCCAGCTTCCCAAAACTGAAACCCCCTTCCAGGCGTCTCCTTTCTCCCTTCCCCCCCGGCTCCTCCCCCGGGCTTTTTCCTGTGTCCAGGTTCCCAGTCAAAGGTGTTACCTGGTCTCCAACTCCCCTCCTGGGTTCTCATGTTACATGCTCAGGTATCTCCCTTCCCCCATTCAGACAGTCCCAGCTCAGCTCCCCTGCAACCCTCCCCCTCAGTATTCACATAACACCACAAAACATTCCCACTTCGTCACAGATGGCATAACCTACTTCAGAGCACGGACACGGCTCAGGAAGCTGGGGACAATTTGCATCAGATGTGTGCGATTCTCTGCTTGCCTCTGCATGAAGATGCTGAGGAGATTGAGGCAGATACCTGCAGCCTTCACAGCCCTGGAGAGAGGCTGCACCCTGACACGCAGACTGGCTGGGCCTTGTTTGTATGTGGTGCTTGGACTGCACTATTCGTTCAGCACCGAGCCACGGGCCCTGCCTGAGATGCCTGAAGTCTGAAAGAGGGGCAGGATTGGGTGCGGACTGGAGAGAATTTAGGGATCATTAGCTTTAAAGAAATCCTGCAAATAGCACCTAGGCCCTGGTGTAGGAGACGCAGCCTCGTTAGTGCCCGGAGAGAGGACGTTAGAGAGCATGGGGCACGGGTCACTGGCAGGTTTGAACTGGTGTCAGTGGTGGATTCTCTGTCACTTGACGTCTTTAACCCACGGTGTGAGGCCGTCAGGAACAACCAGAGGTTGTGGGTCTGTTACCGGAGGGGGTGGGTGAGGTTCTGTGGCCTGCGATGTGCAGGAGGTCAGACTCGGGGATCGTGATGGTCCCTTCTAGCCTTTACGAGTCTGTGTGGCAGGGTCTCTGGGGAGGCCTGCGTCAGTGAGATGAGAACACGTGCAGTGCAGCCTGCCCGTGCCGGTGATCTCACGGCACTTCAGTGGCCAGGTCCCTGCCCCATGCCTCTTACAATCTCGCTTAGACCCAGGTTCAACAGAAAGGACCATATGTCTGGGTGGGGACAGGGACAGGCGCAGGATGGGGGGTAGAAAGCCAACAGTAACCAATGGGAGGGGGATATTGCTCCTTGGGAGAATTCAGCTTTTCTGCCACGTAGATGATCAGCTTGGAACGGGGCAGCGCTGGCTGCTGGTTTAGGGATGAAGCCAGAATCTTATTCTGGGTTTTTTCTTTAATCCTCAACCCAGCTTCTCTCAAGAGAGTCCAGCCGCCCCTTAGCCCGGGTTGGAGCGTTGGGAAAAGTCAGACAGGAAGTGTTCAGATTGTCGCGCCGAGGGCAGGGAGAGGGGCGGGGCACGGGGGGCTCTTCTCCCCAGCCCCCACTTCGCATGCACTCCGCTTTCTAGAGAGCAAACGTTACGCCACCTTTAACCCCGCCCCCGGCACGCCCACCCGGTGTGACCCCGCCCCCAGCACGCCCACCCGGTGTGACCCCGCCCCCAGCACGCCCACCTGCCATGACAAGCCCAAGTCTGCACCGGGAGCCTCCCAGGCGCTGAGCCCCCCTCCTGCAGGCTTCGTTCATTAACCCGCCTGTGTCTGAAGTTCATTAACATGCTCCGGGGAGTTCCCAAACACACCGAACCGCTCCGAGCCGTTCAGCTGGAAGCTGGGTTTCAGGAAAGGCCAGACGCCAGCCCCCCAACTCTACCCTCTGTTCACAAACATTCTGTGCTTGGGAACCCACCCGCCGCCCCCGGCGTTAAAGGCTGGGAACAGTCAGGGCAGGGGGCTGGCAGTGGGCTCTGGCAGCCTGTGAGGATCGGCCCCGCATGGCCAAAGGATGCTGGGGAAGGGCCAGGCTGTGACTCTCCCAGGTCTGGGGTGGCCGTCAGCCTGGCTGGCCTGTTGCAGGACGTGCTGGGCGGAGGGATGCTGGGGTCTGTGCATTTCAATGAAAATAAACCCTTTGGGATGCAAAAACGGGTGTAATCAGTTCCCACAAAAGGCAAATTCTGGGCAGCTAAGAGGCCGAAAACGAGAGGGAGAGTGGGGGTAGCTGTGCTGCCCAACACACTCTAGGGCAAATCTGTGCAGCTGGGGGGTGTCTGGCTCCTCTCTCTGGCACGGCAGCTGTGACAGGCCTGGGGTGGTGGCTTTGTCCCCTCCTGTTCTCCCAGCTCACCCCGCCCCGGCTCCTATGGCTTTGGATGGTGCTAATGCAGTCTTCGCTCTACACGCCGCTTGCAAAACGATGGGTTGGGCTGGAGCCTCTAGCCCCACCCCCACCCCCCGGCATTAACCCAGTATGGCCAGCCCCAGGCATTCAAAACATCATGACTCAGGCCCCAGAAAACCATGAGACTTTACAAGATAAGGATTGGGCCTTTTTCCTTTGCCTCGTGGATTCTGCGTCTTTAAGGGACACTCGGCTCATGGTTTCAAGCTTTTTTTCCACAAGAAGGAGGGTAGAAACTTTTGTTATTGTAAGCCAAGATTCCTACGTACTCACATGACTCCAGGAGCTGGGGATTTAAGAAAAACACCCAAACTTGGGAGAACTGGCAACTAGCCGCTCTCCGGCGTCCCAGAGCTGTGCCTTAGCCCCAGGCCCAGCCTTCCTCTGGAGTGTGGGTGTGTTAACATACACTAAGTATCAGTGTGCAGATTGCTGTGCACAGCAGAGACCGAGACCCTGCCCCCAAAGAACTCACCTTCCACTTAGAGCCAGAGCAATGGGAGCAGAGGCCAGGCCGGGGGGGAACCTCTGGGAGGCCAGGGATGATTTGGGAGGCCAGTGACTGCTAACCAACTATAGTAAATTGTAGCCTTCAGCCAGATGGCGACTAGCTGGGAATGGAGCTTGGCCAGAGCTCCGTAGTGGATAGAACACTAACTGATGCAGGCGGCCAATTCCTGATGGCAGGTGGGGACAGGCCACACGTGCTGTAAATAAAGTAACAATAAACTGTCAATCTCTCTGTCTCCGTGTGTATAGGGAGAGGCATTTACAGCTTACAGCTCTGTGTATTTCTCATCTTCGCCTCTAAGCCCCTGGGTGGTGTTTGTGTCTGTACAATGCCCAGGAGCCACTGATCCTGACTCAGGCTTTGAATGCGCCTGTACCAGGGCCGGCTCCAGGCACCAGCCCAGCAAGCAGGTGCTTGGGGCGGCCCCTGGAAGGGGGCGGCACCTCCGGCTCTTCGGCGGCAATTCGGCGGCGGGTCCCTCAGTCCGTGTCGGAGGGAAGGACCTACAGCCAAATTGCCACCGAAAAATGAAGCGGCGGCGTAAGAGTTCCCGATCGCGACCTCGGCTTTTTTTTTTTTTTTTTTTTTTTTTTTTTTGCTTGTGGTGGCAAAAACTATAGAGCCGGCCCTGGCCTGTACTGCAGAGACCCGAAGAAGAGCTCTGTGTAAGGGCCAAAGCTTGTCTCTTTCACACCAGCTCTTGGTCCAGGACCAGATACGACCTGGCCCAGCGTGTGTCCTCTACTGCAGAGCCCGTTAGAACTGAAGTGGGTGATTGATTTACACCCACTCAGGAGCGGGGCCCGACCCTCCCAACCACGCTCAGAACCACGTGCATTAGTTCACCATGCTCCTTGCTGTTGGCATGCAGTGAAATGCCTGCACTGCAGCTGGACCATCCCCTCCGGTCCTGCTCCAGTGCAGGAAGTTATCTGGGCGACTGCCACTGCTGTGCTGCGCCTGGGGGCTGGTGTTATAGGGCACTAGAGGAGAGGGGAGCAATCGGAGGCTCCTGCTTTCAAGAGAGATCCTAGGTCATAGGTGTTAGAGACAGAAAGGATCATGGGGGCCAGCCACAGGCGCCTGGCAAGGCTACAGTCCCCATAGAACATGCCCTGGGCTTGATTCTGATGTTGGACTTGGTGTCAGCTGTGCGTTAGACTAGACTATGTGCTACGTAAGTCCCAGCCTGAGCCCTGGGGGTCCTGCACACTGTTAGAGTGCTCTGCTGCTGGACTCTGAGATCGCCCCCCAGCCCCATTCCCAGTGTGCAGGGGACCTACACACACAGCTCCTGTTTGCTCTCCTGCATAGCGGTGCCGGATGACACTGCGTGAGGTTGTGGGTTTGGATGGAGATTCCAGCCACCCTGCAATGGCTGAATCGATGAACAGGTGAAGCGTGGTGCAGTCTGGTTGGAATGCTCTGACCCTCAGTACTGGCGAATGTCGAACCCATTCACACCCTAGCCGCTCCTCTCCCCTGGCTTGTGCTCCTCTCCAGGGTACTTCAGGTGTCAGGCTGGAGCGGGGCCCAGCGAGCCCTGCTGTCTGCTCAGTCAGTGCGTGTGGCTGAGCAGGCTGCTCTCCCTTTTTTAGATCCACATCAAACTCCTTTGTAAAATGGCATCGGCTGCAATCGCTTCTGACCTAAACCCGTTCGGTGGCCAGTCGTTTCTCAGCTCTGCTCAGCCTGCCTTGGTCCAGAAGTGACTGCCCCTTTCCTAGTCTTGGCCTATCTCATCTGCCTAATCCTGTCTGAATTGTACTAGGGCTGTTAAGCAATTAAAAAAATTAATCGCGCAATTAATTGGGCGGTTAAACAATAACAGAATACCAATTTATTTAAATATGTTGGATGTTTTCTACATTTTCAAATATATTGATTTCAATTACAACACAGAATACAAAGTGTACAGTGCTCACTTTATAGTTATTTTTGATTACAAGTATTTGCACTGTAAAAAACCTAAAGAAATAGTAAATTTCAATTCATCTCATACAAGTACCGTAGTGCATCTCTTTATCATAAAAGTTGAACTTACAAATGTAGAATTATGTACAAAAACCTGCATTCAAAAATAAAACAATGTAACATTTTAGAGCCTGCAAGTCCACTCAGTCCTATTTCTTGTTCAGCCAATTGCTCAGACAAACAAGTTTGTTTACATTTGCAGGAGATAATGCTGCCTGTTTCTTCTTTACAATGTCACCTAAAAACAAGAACAGGCGTTCTCATGGCACGGTTGTAGCCGGCATTGAAAGATATTTACGTGCCAGATGCGCTGAAGATTCATATGTCCCATCATGCTTCGACCACCATTCCAGAGGATGTGTGTCCATGCTGATGACGGGTTCTGCTCGATAACGATCCAAAGCAGTGCGGACCGATGCATGTTCATTTTCATCATCTGAGTCAGATGCCAGCAGAAGGTTGATTTTCTTTTTTGGTGGTTCCGCATTGGAGTGTTGCTCTTTTAAGACTTCTGAAAGCTTGTTCCACACCTCGTCCCTCTCAGATATTGGAAGGCACTTCAGATACTTAAACTTTGGGTCGAGTGCTGTATCTATCTTTAGAAATCTCACATTGGTACCTTCTTTGCGTTTTGTCAAGTCTGCAGTGAAAGTGTTCTTAAAATGAACAACATGTGCTGGGTCATCATCCGAGACTGCCATAACATGAAATATATGGCAAATTGCGGGTAAAACACAGAGCAGGGGACATACAATTCTCCCCCAAGGAGTTCAGTCACAAATTTAATTAATGAATAATTTTTTTAATGAGCGTCATCAGCATGGATGCATGTCCTCTGGAACAGTGGCCGAAGCATGAAGGGGCATATGAATGTTTAGCATATCTGGCACGTAAATACCTTGCAACGCCAGCTACAACAGTGCCATGTGAACGCCTGTTCTCATTTTCAGGTGACGTAAATAAGAAGAGGGCAGCATTATCTCCTGTAAATGTAAACAAACTTGTTTCTCTTGGCGATTGGCTGAACAAGAGGTAGGACTGAGTGGACTTGTAGGCTCTGAAGTTTTACGTTGTTTTGTTATTGAGTGCAGTTATGTAACAAAAAAACCTACATTTGTAAGTTGCACTTTCATGACAAAGAGGTTGCACTACAGTACTTGTATGAGGTGAATTGAAAAATACTATTTTTGTTTATCATTTTTACAGTGCAAATATTTGTAATAAAAAATAATATACACTTTGATTTCAATTACAACACAAAATACAATATATATGAAAATGTAGAAAAACATCCAAAATATTTAATAAAGTTCAATTGGTATTCTATTGTTTAACAGTGCGATTAAAACGGCTATTAATCACGATTCATTTTTTTAATCTTGATTAATTTTTCGAGTTAATAGCGTGAGTTAACTGTGATTAATCAACAGCCCTAAATTGTACCCAAAGAAACATCAGTGTGGTCTGCTGCCTGGCCCCCGTTGGCAAAGCGCACGGGCTCAGATTCTCAACCCTTGTCTCCGGGGTGGAGTCACAGACCTGGAGATGGAAAAGCCCTACTGAGTTACAGTAGTTAATTCTCACCTCCACCCACAGGGCCAGGGCAGGGTTCTTCTCTGCAGGATGTTCGCCGGGCTTGGACTAGTCTGTTTTAATGACCCAAGTGCAGGAGCGTCCACCTCTTCCCTTGACAGTATCGTTCTGGTTGGCCTCTGCTCTGCCATCGCCAGCTTGCAATTCTCATGCAGGTTAAAACGAATGTGCTCCTGGGACCAGTCCCACTGACCTCTGTGGGGTTACTTGCCTGAGTAAGTGCTGCTCAGCAGGGGTAAAGTTGGCAGCCAGGCCCTTCCAAAGAACAGCAGACAGATGTCAACCCACAGCTTTACGTGGCTCTCTGTCTCTTCAGCAAAATGTTTCCTCTCGCTCTGTTCAGTGCCTCCTTAGCCAACCATCACAGCTTTGTCTGTTTGTCTGTTTTGA
Source organism: Platysternon megacephalum (assembly GCA_003942145.1). Taxonomy (NCBI): domain Eukaryota; kingdom Metazoa; phylum Chordata; order Testudines; family Platysternidae; genus Platysternon; species Platysternon megacephalum. The sequence continues at coordinate 143,987 of QXTE01000213.1, read as the reverse complement.
CGGCTGAGAGTCGACCTCTTCCCTTTTCAGCTGTCTTCTTGGTTTCATTACCTTCCGTTTTCCCAATTTACCTTTCATAAGGCACGTGCTAATTATAATTTATTTCTTCAGCACCCACAAGGGGCTTGCTGCTTATCACCTTAACCCAAATCATCTCCCTAGTGTCTTGTGCTTTTCCTGCCGGTCCAGCTGTCCTGCAGCCACGAGTCGCGCGTCATTATACGTTTGTTGGGGAATACAAAGGCCACTGCGCTGTGATTGTGTGGGTACTCACTGTAGGCATGTTCCATCTCGGTGGTTGGCTTACATAGTAATTATTGATCTCTGTGGGTTTCTATTCGATGCCCATAATGGTGGTGTCTGCCTGCCTTATAAAGGTACTAAAGTGAACTCAAGAAGATCTTACTGTCTGGTCAATATTTTATGCAGTCAAATGATGATGTCATGTCATATGATGATGATAACACTTTCCATTCTATTGGTATCTCTGGAAGATGTTAAACAGCAGCTACTAAAGTTAAATCAGCTGGTCCAAATAACTTCCATCCAAGAGTTTTAAAAGAGCTGACTGAGGAACTCACTGGACCATTAATGTTGATTTTCATTATGTCTTGGAACACTGGGGAAGATCCAGAAGACTGGAAGAAAGCTAATGTTGTGCCAGGATTTAAAAGGGGAAATGGGATGACTTAGGTAATTATAGGGCTGCTTGGCTCACATCAATCCCTCACAAGGTAAGGGAGTGGCTGATATGGGACTTGATTAATAAAGAATTAAAGGAGGGTACTATAATTAATGCCAATCAACATGGGTTTATAGAACATAGATCCTGTCAAACAAACTGGATATATTTTTTTTGATGAGATTACAAGTTTAGCTGATAAAGATGATAATATTGATGTAAGATACTTAGACTTAGGGGTATACAGTGAGGTGGCAAAATTTGCAGATGATACAAAACTACTCAAGGTAGTTAAGACCCAGGCAGACTGCGAAGAGCTACAAAAGGATCTCACAAAACTGGGTGACTGGGCAACAAAATGGCAGATGAAATTTAATGTTGATAAATGCAAAGTAATGCATTACTAAATTAAATTAGCTGTTACCATTCAAGAAAGATCTTGGAGTCATTGTGGATAGTTCTCTGAAACATTCACTCAATGTGCAGCGGCAGTCAAAAAAGCGAACAGAATGTTGGGAATCATTAAGAAAGGGATAGATAATAAGACAGAAACTATCATATTGCCTCTATATAAATCCATGGTACATCCACACCTTGAATACTGCGTGCAGATGTGGTTGCCCCATCTCAAAAAAGATATATTGGAATTGGAAAAGGTTCGGAACAGGGCAACAAAAATGATCAGGGGGCTGGAGCACATGAGTTATGAGGAGAGGCTGAGGGAACTGGGATTGTTTAGTCTGCAGAAGAGAAGAGTGAGGGGGGATTTGATAGCTGCTTTCAACTACCTGAAAGGGGGTTCCAAAGAGGATGGATCTAGACTGTTCTCAGTGGCACCAGATGACAGAACAAGGAGTAATGGTCTCAAGTTGCAGTGGGGGAGGTTTAGGTTGGATATTAGGAAAAACTTTTTCACTAGGAGGGTGGTGAAGCACTGGAATGGGTTCCCTAGGGAGGTGGTGGAATCTCCTTCCTTACAGGTTTTTAAGGCCCGGCTTGACAAAGCCCTGGCTGTGATGATTTAGTTGGGATTAGGTCCTGCTTTGAGCAGGGGGTTGGACTAGATACCTCCTGAGGTCCCTTCCAGCCCTGATATTCTGTGATTCTATGGAGGACAGGTCCATCAATGGCTATTAGCCAGGATGGGCAGGGATGGTGTCTATAGACTCTGTTTGCCAGAAGCTGGGAATGGGCGACAGGGGCTGGATCACTTGATGATTACCTGTTCTGTTCATTCCCTCTGGGGCACCTGGCATTGGCCACTGTCACAGGACAGGACACTGGGCTTGATGGACCTTTGGTCTGACCCAGTATGGCCGTTCTTATGTCCTTATGACTTCTGTAAATGTGTTTGATTTGGTACTGCAGGACATTTTGATTAAAAACCTAGAACAATACAAAATTAACATGGCACACATTAATTGGATGACAAACTGTCTAGTCTCAAAATGTAACTGTAAATGGGGAATGATCGCTGAGTGGTTATTTTTCTAGTGGGGGTCCTGCAAGGATCAGTTCTTGGCCCTAAACTAACATTGTTATGAATGTCCTGAAAGAAAACATAAAATCGTCACTGATCAAGTTTGCAGATGACACAGAAATTGGGGGAGTGGGAAATAATGAAGAGGACAGGTCTCTGCTACAGAGCAAGATGGATCATTTGGTAAACTGGGTGCAAGCAAACAATATGCATTCTAATATGGCTAAATGTAAATATATACATATAGGAACTAAGAATGTCAGACATATTTATAGGATGGGGGGCTCTATTCTGGGGAGCAGTGACACTGAAAAAGATTTGGGGGTTTTGGTGAATAACCAGCTGAACATGAGCTCCCAGTGCGACGCGATGTGATCCTGGGAGGCATAAACAGGGGAATCTCGAGTAGCAGCAGGGAGGTGATTTTATCTCTTTATGTGGCACTGGTGCGACTGCTGCTGGAATCCTGGGTCCAATTCAAGGAGGGTGTTGATCAATTGCAGAGGGTTCAGAGAAGCGCCATGAGAATGATGAAACGGTTGGAAACCCTGCCTTGTAGTGATAGATTGAGCTTCATGAGTCTCTTATCTTAACAAGGAGAAGGTTAAGGGGTGACTTGATCACAATCTATAAGAGCCTACATGGGGAACAGATATTTAATACTGGGCTCTTTAATCTAGCAGAGAAAAGTCGAACACGATCCCAGTGGCTGGAAGTTGAAACGGGAGACACTCAGACTGGAGATAAGCTGTACATTGTTAACAGTGACGGTCATTAACCACTGGAACAATTTACCCAGGGTCGTGGTGGGTTCTCCATTGCTGGCAATGTTTAAATCAAGCCTGGGTATTTCTAAAAGCTCTGCTCCAGGAGTTATTTTGGGAAGTTCTCTAGCCTGTGTTATGCAGGAGCTCAGACCTGATGATCACCGTGGTCCCTTCTGACCTTGGAATGTATTAAAAAAAAACCAGTATGAATTGATTTGAAAGGGCTCCGTGCTTCCTCCGTTTCTCAGGCTTCTCTTCTGTGGACCCAGGCCCTCTGCAGCAACCTGGGAGCTCACTGCCTCCTGGGTTAGACGTTTTAAATCACCAGGACTCCTTCTCTGGGCCACTGATTGGGTTGTGAGAGTTAACAGCAGGCATTGCACAGCGAGGAGCAGTGCTGTTTAATACATTCATTAATGACCTGGAAAAGGGAGGGGGCAGCGAGGTGCCAAAATGTGCAGCTGACACAGTTATTTTGGCAGCGAGAACGTCGGAGGGACCTACCCAAGCTAAGTGTGGGCAATGTGACAGCAGATGTCCTCCCTGTCCTGTAACGCCAGAACAAAGGGACAGTCAATGACATTAAGAAGTGACACATTCAAAACTCATAAAAGGAAATACTTTCACACAATGTGTGATTAGCCAGTGGAACTCACTGCCACAAGATGATGCTGAGGCCAAAAACCTGGCAAGGTTCAACAAGGGATTGGGCATGGATATGGATATCACGGACTCACAGATCATGCCCACTCTTGGCCCCATGCGGTCCAGGTGTGTGTGTGTGCCCCTTTCAGTGAGACAGCCCTTCTCGGGGGTCCACTCTCTCGGGGTTAGGCCCCTCCACCTCCTGGAGCCGCACCTCTCTGAGCCTTAGCACGTCTGTCTCTGCCGTGGGCCCCCTCAGGGGGTCCCCTCGCTCTGGACCCCCGGGGCCTCCACCCCCCGAAGGGGTTGATGCCCCCCCTCCGCCCTGTTCTCTAGATCGGAGTGACTCTCAGCCAGCGTAAAACAGGAGGGTTTATTGAGAGTTGAACCCAGCTCAGGAAACTCTCCAGGCCTCAGGCCTGGCCTCCCTCAGCACAGCACATCCCAGTCTCCCTGCATCCAGGTGGGCTCTGCCTGCTCCCCCTCTCCAGCCCAGAGCCCCCCTGCTTCCCAGCTGGGCATCGGAGATCACCGGCCCCAGGCCCCGCCTCTGTCCATTGTCTTCTCTCCAGGGAAACAGGGTCGTAAACCGGGTCGCCTGGGCCAACTCTCCTCTCTTCTGTCCTCTGGCTGGAACCGGCTGGTCAGGTCACCGGGATCCTCTCTTTACAGCCCATTGTCCTCCCACTGGCCAGAACTGGCTGTGACTCCTGAGCTGGGTCGCCGGGTTGCCAGGTCACCAGTCGCTGGGGTGTCCATTCTCCAGGCCATCGGCTGAGGTCCCAAGTTCCCTCTCCGGTCCTGTGTAACAACAAACTCCCTCTCCCCTCCCCTCGTTAAACCAGTAACACCCAGGGACACTGAGTCCCACCCCCTCTGCATGCAAACCACTGGAAAACAAGGAAAAAACAAGAAAATCCCGCACGTGGTCACATCGGACACCACCCGCCAGTTATAATCGTTGATACTAACACATTTTAGAAGAGATCTAAACCACCTGCTTCGAGGCTTACGGCAATTTCTTACGCCTGGGGCTGAAAGGAGGCTCCAGTGCGGGGCAGATTATCCCTCATCTGCCTATTGGGATCAGTCTTGTACCTTCCCGCAAAGCACGTGGCACTGGCCGTGCTGGGTACAGAACAGGGACTAGCTGGACCATGGCTCTGATCCAGTCTGGCAGGTCCTGCACCTGAAACCAAAGGTTTGCCCCTGTGGTCGCTCCATTGAGGCTAAAAGTGTTAGTGTCTTTGTTCCTTCCTGCTCCTTCCCCCACTTCTGAGCCAATGGCAACCATTGCCCTAGATTTCCTCTCTTTTCAAACGGCTTTGCCTGGGGAAGGCTTAGAGACAGCGGCCATCTCCTGGAAGGAACCGCTAGGCTAAAGCCGTTCTCAGCCCAGTCCTGGACTTCCGTCCCACAGCGGAGCTTCCTGCTACATCAGTCCAGAAATCACCCAATCCAGCCCTTGCCATCTCGTGCGTGTGCCCAGCAGCGGGCCTGGCCCCCCGCCATGTGCTCAGAGGACAGCGAACCCCTCCATCCAGACTGCGTACCAGTGGCCTGAAAAGAAGTGTCCAGGCCCCATCATAGCCAGGGGAACAAAACCCCGTCTCCCCCAGCAGCCATCACAGGCCACAGCCAGCTCCGGGACCGAGAGCCAAAGGGCTTCGGCAGAAGAATTGTGTCAGGCCCTTGTATTATGGCCTGTTCAGGCTGTTGTCAGTGGCCGTTGCTGAGTGCTCTTGCTTTCTACACGCCTTTCCTTCCCTAGCTGGGGGGTCTCCTGGGCATGGGCCCAGATGGCTGAAGGGTTTCCTGCAGAATCCTGCTGTGCAGCTACAGAAAGTCTCCCCTGGCTGCCCGCCCTTCCAAGGGTTAACGCACTTGGCAGGAATCCTGTGGAACCGCCGGCGAGTGAGGCAATGGAAAGGGGAACGTCTAATGAAGAGAGCTGGCTGCTGGGATGTTTTCCATCGGGCTGGGGCTCCGGGCTCTCGCTCTGGTTGCACTCAGTAAGCTTCATGCAGAATTGCATCATCCTTAACAAAGAAAACTCAGCAGCCTCGCGCGTAATGTCTCCCTGGCCGAGCCTCCGCTGTGCGTTGCTCCTGCCAGCTCCTCTCCCCGCCCACGGGGGCACAGCCACCTCGCCCCAGGCAGGTTGAAAATTACCGCCCTGGCGTTAAAAGATCAATCTGGCCTTACTGTAGGCATCAATCCCACTGTTCCAGCCTGGGCAATCCACTGGGGTGGGGTGGAAGTGGGGGGTATTTCTCCTCTTTCAAGGCCTTCAGCCTCTCTAAAGTCCTTCTCCATTTTCAGATGGGTACAATATTTATCTTCGCTTCCTGTCCCGAGCATGCAGAGAGTTGCTGCGTGCTGTCAAGCGGCTACTGTCTCCCACCCCAGATGCAGCTGCCTTTCGGTGGGTGATTCCTGTGGCTGTGTAGCTTGCAAAGGGCTGGGGATGAACGACACCAGAGAAATGTTTGAATGACGATCGAACGCTCCTCAGAGTGTTCCTGAGCCAGCTGGCTGCCTTGGCCTCTGGCGCTGCTTCCTAGAGGAAGGCTGCAGCCAGGAAGAGATGCTGGGAGTGCGCTGCCTTGGGTCCTTTCAGGGTTTAGCTTGACCCTCCTTCCCAGCTTTGTCACCAGTTCCCTCGACCAGTTCGCGGGTATCAAGGCGATAGGAGCCCAAGAGATACCTGAGCCTGAGCCCTCTGTCCGGTGACACCGCTCTGTGTCTTCCTCTCGTCCTGGACGGGGCCGCGGCTCAGCTTCCCAGGGCCTGGCTGGGATTGGGGTGGGGACCAGGGCGGGTGGCCTGAAACGTAACTGGGAAGACTGAGCTGGTGGGGGAAGAAACGGGAGGCGCTCAGATGCCAGGGTGATCAGTACCGAGGAGACTTAGAGCGACCAGCTCCTGGATCGAAAGGTCCATGAGAAGCCCTCAGTTCTGGAAGTCACTCCTCAGTGCCTGCTGGTCTCAGGGCCCCTCGCCTGGCTCAGGCTTTGGCCTGGGTCTGAGGGGCAGGGGTGGGCAAGTCTTCACAAGGACAGCGGGCCCAAGCTGGCCTGCCGTTTTCGCTGGGCCATGGCCGCAGGGGTACTGTCCTAGGCAGATCTCCCACACGCAGCAGAGGTCAGGCTGGTAGGTGCTGGCAGGAGTGCTGTGGATGAGTTACTGGCCACACGCTTCCCTCCGAGTCAGTGCGCAGTGGGGGCAGCTCTCTGCTGAGGTAGGACACGGAAGTCTTGCCTGTTTTGAGGTTTTTCAAGCTCCCCTGGCAAAGAGATGTTCCTCTTGGTATAAACACTGCTGAGCACTTCCATTTGCATGGAGGATCCTTCATGGCTCCCTCCCCTCCCCAGTTCGTTAGTGTGATTGTGTGTCGTTAAACAGCTGCCTTGCTCTCCCCAGCTGGATCCAGGGTTCCGGGAGGTGATGCCCATTTGTGAGTGCTGGGGGCTCCTGCGGGCAGCTGGGTACCACGGAAATGTCGCTCTGCCCGCTGTGCTACGAGTGTACTTGTGAGAGAAAGTGATGGTCGGTGCGGGCCTCTGATTTCAGCCGTGATTTCCAGGTGGCATTAGCAGTGAGACAGCCGGTCTCCTTCCCCTCCGGGTGGGTTTGCAGAGGTTGGGGAGCGTGTGTCGGGGGCGGGGTGTGCCGGCGGCGGGCACGGGCAGTGGATTCTATTCGAGGGCCGCGCGGCCAGAGCACGAGTCACAACCTACCTGTGCTTGTTGCAGAGCTCCGCGCGCATGCCAGATGGTGAGTCATGGGCACAAGAAGGTAGAGCTGTAGAAGGCCGGTTAGATCGCCCTGCCCAGCGCCCGCCCGGTGCCCACGGGAGCTCCTATTGTACGGCCACTGGCACGTTGTCCGGTCTAACTGGAAATGCCAAAGCCAGGGGCGTCTCCCTTTCCCTTGGAGGCTTTGTTCCAGGCCCTGATTCTGGCCGTCTCATGCTGGGAAGAACTTCCTGATGCACACTTACCTTCTCCGTCCCAGTGCCCCTCCCAGCTCCATGACTTACAGCCCCCAAGTCATTCCTTGTGTGTCACACCCCGCAGATATGTAACACATAACATGTCCCCACCGACCCCTGAGCCATTGCTTAGCCAAGCCAGGCACTCAGCTCCCTTACCCGTCCCCCCAGCCCTTACCCGTCCTCCCAGTCCCTCCGCCCGGCCCCCCAGCCCTTACCCGTCCTCCCAGTCCCTCCGCCCAGCCCCCCGGCCCATACCCGTGCCCCCAGTCCCTCCGCCCGTCCCCCCAGCCCTTACCCAGCCCCCCAGTCCCTCCACCCAGCCCCCCGGCCCTTAACCATCCCCCCAGTCCCTCTGCCTGGCCCTTACCCAGCCCCCCAGTCCCTCTGCCCAGCCCCCCGGCCCTTACCCGTCCCCCCAGTCCCTCCGCCCGTCCCCCCAGCCCTTACCCGTCTTCCCAGTCCCTCCGCCCGGCCCCCCGACCCTTACCCGGCCCCCCAGTCCCTCCGCCTGTTCCCCCAGTCCCTCCGCCCGGCCCGTCGGCCCTTACCCGTCCCTCCAGTCTCTCCGCCCGGCCCCCTGGACATTTCTGCCACTCTTCTCTGAGCTCCCCCCGGTGGGTCCTAGCAGCCCTCGGAGGGGCAGCCTGCTGCAGGGGCTGGCTGTGCTGGGAGGGGCCCTGGAAACTGGCACCTGCGACCTGGAGCAGCAAACTGGGCCTTGCGCTCTTCCTCCGCCTGCCAGCCAGTCTGGGCGGCTGCTGCTTCCAGCTCTGGGCAGACTCGGAGCGACTCTCGGAGCTGCACTGTCTCCCTGCCATGCGCGTTGCTGAGGGAGCTGGTGCCAGTGCCAGGGGAAGCTCTGTCTGTCTCCGCGGTTTCTGGGCCTACGGAGATGAGCCATGTGCTGAGTGACCCTGAGGGCAGGTGGAGCCGTGTGAGCAAGCCAGGCCCCAGCCACACGTGTCGGCCGTGGTTCTCCCGTGCTTGTTCCTAGGAGGTGTGTGGGATATACTGGCACGGGGAAGTGACCGCTCAGTAGGGGACAGGACCTGCCACGGGGAGGGGGGGGGGAGGGCTGGGAGGCCACACACACACACACACACTGTCTCTGTCTCTGTCTCTCTGCAGACGTCTTAATAGTTCCCAGTCTGTCGTAGCGTCAGTCAATCTAATGGCCAGTTCGATTGGGCACGAGTGAGGAGCTGGGCTCTGTCGGTCACGATCCGATGCTTTGCAGGACTGAACCCAGAGTTTCCTGGCAAAACACCCCAGCTTTATACTTGTCAATTCCCATTTGAGTCCATGCAGTTTGCAATCTCATCCTGTAATCATTAGTCCTTTAGTGGGGTTAATATTGGGGGTTTCTGCTGTTATCATTTGATGATTATTGTCGGGCCTCCCATCGTTATCTCCCATTTGTTGTCTCGCCGTGGGGGGTGCCCCTCTGAGGTCATCAGTGCTGCTAACATGTTTAGCGTTGGATACAATGGATGTTTTCTGATTGTCTCCTGGTGTTTCCAAGTCTCTCACTTTTTCTTGACCATCTGGACATTTGTGATGTCTTTTCACTTATTTTTAACTATGCACACGTTCCTCACTCACACCAAACAATTTTACAGAGACTTTCAGACAGGATAACATTTTGGAAAGGATTATATGGTTACTGAAGGGATTACAAAAGAACCTTACACAACTTAGTTTGTAATGCAGACAAGAAGCAAGACCTTATAGCAAATACTGTAATGAAACTTATCCTAAAACAAAAGGTACCAGAATCAGCCATAAGGCCTATTCTGGTCTATTCCTGCCTTGAAATCAAAGAGAGTGGCTGGCAGGGCATATTAAATCATAATTATAAAATATATCAATACATACTTGTGACGGAGCAGGGAGCAGGGCGGATTTGACCTGGGAATGTTGCAGGGGAGTTACATTGGGGATGGGAAGGAAGCTACCTGAGCTGTAACCTGAGCCAGGGGTGGGTGGGTGGGAGAAGTGACACCTTCGGCTGGGAGACTGAACAAAGGAGAGGAGGAGCAGGGGGAGGGGTAGACCTGCTGGAGGAGTTTCTGGTTTCAGTTTTGGGCTGGGTGGGGAAACGCAGGGAACCCCAAGCTGGGGGCTAAGTTCCCTAAACCCCCAGAAGGACTTGATTGAGGGGTTCTGGTTGTACCTACAAGCTCTGCTTGGGACTGTGTTCCTGTCATCTAATAAACCTTCTGTTTTACTGGCTGGCTGAGAGTCACGGTGAATCCCAGGGAGTGGGGTGCAAAGCCCTGACTCCCCAACTCTCCGTGACAATACTACATTTTAAATCAAAACATTAAAATAGGATTTTCCTACTACGGGGTGCAGGCTAGTGTTTGTGAGGGGGGCATGGGCCAGCATTCGGGGAGGTGGGTGGAAGGGCATGGACCAGCCCGCTGGGTGCCAGGCAGCCCTCCGCTATTGAAACCCGGGGTTTCAGACACAGATCCATGCGGAAGGGCACGTGGCTCTTTGGTCTAATGCCCGGTCTCTGTTGCCTGAGTGGCAGGGCAGGTGGCCACTGAGGGGCGCTGAGGAGGGTCCTGGCAGGCAGATGCCCAGGGAACAGGTTCTGGCCCCTCCACAGTGCCAGACGGGGCTGTTCCCACCTGGATTAAAGCGGTTCATTCCTCTGCTGGCGCCCATGGGAGGGGTTTGCTGTGTGCGGGGTGGCAAGGCAGCCGGGAGCTGCCACGTGCCTGGGGCATGGGCAAGGGGAGCCCTGGCACCAGTCGCCCTGCCAGAGATGTGACCTCCTGCAGCCCGGCTTCGTTAACCCTTAGCTTGCCACACAGGAGCGCTCAGTAAAGGAGCTGCATGTTCCTGGCCGTGTCCCCAGGAAAGGGGAGTTTGACTCACGCCGGTAAAACGAACCATTGACTCAGTGAAAAGCGTCCATTGGGGTGGCCTGTGAGGCCTTCTCCACTCGGTTCCCACAAACTCAGCTTGACTCCGAAGGCGTCCCTGAGCTTCCTTTACTGGCAGGCACTGGAACCAAACTTGGGATGGGCCGGGTCCAGGGAACAGTGCCCGTCCACTCAGGGCCGGCGCAACCCATTAGGCGACCTAGGCAGTCGCCTAGGGCACTATTATTTGGGGGGCGCTGGCACCCCGGCCGTCCGCAGAATTTTGGGGGTGGGACCTTCCGCCACCTAGGGCGCTGGAAAAGCTGGCGGCGCTCCTGCGTCCACTGAACGTCCTCCTGAGTCAGCTCTCGGACACCGTGAACGGGACGCTGCTGGTTAACGTGTGTCTCTCTGATTCGTCTACTCCGTTTTGGGGTCAGTCCCTGTCTAGCCCACGAGCGGTTCACGTGCTGCACGACATACTAAGCCACAGCTGCAAGCGCTCACACATTGCTCACTGCCCTCTCTCTGTTCTGCCAGCTCCAGCTTTGACATGTGGACACGGGCCCTGCAAGTCCCAGCTCATTGTTTCCTGGCCTTGCTCAATGCCTGCCTGCCTGGGTATTTATACTTCCCTCCACCGCACGGGGCCCTTCCAAACACACACATCCCACCACACCCAGCGGCCACGGTTCTCCCCAGCTGCAGGAGAGTGAGAGGAGCACCCTGCACGGGGACAGGGCTGGATGGCACCGCGCTGAGTGGCTGGGAACAGCCTCTGGTGGGGAGGGGAAAGCTGCAGGGCTGGCGACGCTGCGAGGGGCACGCAGGAGCTCCTGCATGTCTCTGGGGAAGCTGGCGGTTGGCTTCTGGCAGGAGCTGTCCATGCCTGCAGGTGACTCGCTGGCAGGAGGGCAGCTGCCCCCAGGAGCCCCTCGGTTCCAGTGTCCGGGAGGGTCAGTGAACCCGACTCACGAGGGAGCCATTGCTGACGCTTGGGACCAGGGCAGAGCCGTGTGCTGCAGGGAGATGGCTGCAAGTCGTCTGTCTCCCGTGTTTCTCTGGCAGGCGTGCGAACTGCACCCTCGCACAACAGGAGCCGTGCAAACGAGAAGCCCAGGCAGCTCAGCCAGGTTTGCTAGCAACGTCCTACTGGGGCTGTGAGCATATTCCGAGCAACCTCGTGAAAGGAGGCTATGGGGACGCCCTGGTCATGGTCCCCAGTCCCAGACTGACATGGTCACTGGGCTGTGGCACCTGCCATGCGCTGGGCCTGGGGGGGCTGACGGAGCGAGGGGGGCTCTGCCTTACAGGGGAAGGGAAGGGAGGTGACGACACACAAATGGGGTGACCCTGTGATGGGGTGTATCACCCCCACACTGGGCAAATGGGGCAGGGGAGGGCTCGACACGCCGCGCCCCCAGGACAGAGCCCAGGGGTGAGTGGAAGGGGGGATCAGTATAAATTGTCTCCCGACAAACGGGGATTAAATGGAATCCCTTCTGATGGGCATCCCAGAAGAAATGGGGCTGAAGGAGGGAGTGAAACGGGCCGAGGCTCGCGGCCTTGAGGACCAGCCCAGGATGGGGGCTCGAGCGATCGGGAAGGGAGACAGAGACCCCCCCCAGGATGGGCTGGAGAGGGCAGAGTCACAAGATAAGGGACATGGGTGGGGCTGGAAGGACGGGCAGAGCTACAGGACTTGGTAGGCCAGGAGGAGACATTTGATGCCCAGGTAAAGGGGGAGCCAGTGGGTAACATGCTCAGTCTGTGAGCCGGGGGATCGCTGCAGTGACTGCAGTGGGGGGCTCATTGCAGGGACTGCAGTCAGGTGATCACTGCAGTGTGGGGATGTGCTTGGGGGATCATTGCAGTGACTGCTTGGGGGATTGGTGCAGTGGGGGGATGAGCTCGGTGTGTGAGCCGGGGGATCGTTGCAGTGACTGCAGTGGGGGGATGAGCTTGGTGTGTGAACCGGGGGATCGTTGCAGTGACTGCAGTGGGGGGATGAGCTCGGTGTGTGAGCTGGGGGCTCATTGCAGGGACTGCAGTCAGGTGATGACTGCAGTGTGGGGATGTGCTGGGGGGATCATTGCAGTGACTGCAGTGGGGGGATGTGCTTGGTGTGTGAACTGGGGGAATCGGTGCAGTGGAGGGATGTGCTCGGTGTGTGAGCCGGGGGATCATTGCAGTGGGGGCAGTGGGGGGATGTGCTCGGTGTGTGAGCCGGGGGATCATTGCAGTGACTGCAGTGGGGGGATGTGCTCAGTGTGTGAGCCGGGGGATCGGTGCAGTGGGGGCAGTGGCGGGGTGTGCGCGGGGTGTGAGCTGGGGGATCGGTGCAGTGGGGGGATGTGCTCGGTGTGTGAGCCGGGGGAGCAGTGCAGTGACTGCAGTGCGGGGATGTGCTCAGTGTGTGAGCTGGGGGATCGGTGCAGTGGGGGGATGTGCTCGGTGTGTGAGCCGGGGGATCGTTGCAGTGGGTGCAGTGGGGGGATGAGCTCGGTGTGTGAGCTGGGGGATCATTGCAGTGACTGCAGTGGGGGGATGTGCTCAGTGTGTGAGCTGGGGGATCGGTGCAGTGGGGGGATGTGCTCGGTGTGTGAGCCGGGGGATCGGTGCAGTGGGGGGATGTGCTCGGTGTGTGAGCCGGGGAATCATTGCAGAGGGTGCAGTGGGGGGATGAGCTCGGTGTGTGAGCCGGGGGATCATTGCAGTTACTGCAGTGGGGGGATGTGCTCAGTGTGTGAGCCGGGGGATCGTTGCAGTGGGTGCAGTGGGGGGATGTGCTCGGTGTGTGAGCCGGGGGATCGTTGCAGTGGGTGCAGTGGGGAGATGTGCTCGGTGTGTGAGCCGGGGGATCGTTGCAGTGGGGGCAGTGGGGGGATGTGCTCGGTGTGTGAGCCGGGGGATCATTGCAGTGGGTGCAGTGGGGGGATGTGCTTGGTGTGTGAGCCGGGGGATCATTGCAGTGGGTGCAGTGGGGGGGATGAGCTCGGTGTGTGAGCCGGGGGAGCAGTGCAATGGGTGCAGTGGGGGGATGCGGGTGTCAGAGAGGCCAGAGATGAGAGGAGATTAGCAACAAAGGAATTGCAGGACTGGGTCAAACCCAGGGCCCGTCTAGGCCAGTCTCCTGTCCGTGATGGTGCCAGCGCCGGATGCCTCAGAGGAAGGTGCCAAAACCCTGCACTAGCGGATGTGAGATAATGTGCCACACCCCCACTTCGTTAGGCCTCACCCTGGTTGCGAATGGAGAGCGGGTTAAGCCCTGACGGAGAAGGTTTAATCACCCTGCCAGAATGTTTGTTATCATTAACTTCTCTAGTGCCATAAACATCTAATCCCTTCACAAGCTTGGCCTCAGTAGCATCTTGCGGCAGTGAGTTCCACAGGCTATTCACATATTATGTGAAAAAGGATTGCTTGTCATCAGTTTTGGCTTTTCCACCTTTTAATCTCATGGAACATCCCCTTGTTCCTGTGCTCTGAGACGGGAAGAACAGAAGAACCCCATCTCCCTTCTCTAGACCACTCAGTAGATTAGAGATGTTTACCATGCGCTCCCTTACCTGGCCCCTCTCCCCATGCTTTCAGTCTCGCTCCAGAGGGGAGTTTTGCTGGGCCCTGGGTCTCATCTCCCCACGTCTGCACCCCGCCGTCCTGCGTACCCTTTCTGAGGCTGCAGTGAGCCAGGGGAGGGGAAGCCCGGCAGTTGGGAGGCATAGATACTGCGGAGGCTGCTCGGCATGTGGGGGTGGCCGGATGGAGAAGCCAGTGTGCCTGTGATGGGGTCCTGGCGAGGGGCAGGCTGCCTGCTGGGTGGTGCAGTGAGGGTGGAGGGATTGCCAGGCCCTGCGCAGTCACAGGAGGAGTGCCCGGTGCTGACTGTGGGCGTGATGAAATCCCACCCCCCTGGCCCGCCAGAAGCACAAACACTCAGCTCCCGAATCGCAGACTAAGGCCAGCTGGAATTCGCTGGGATCAGGGCTCGCTTCCTTTCACCCGAGCTTTGGCCGGGGGGAGGGGAGGTCTTGTCCTGAGGGCTACCTGGCCAGCCGGCTGCCTGCTCCATGGGGAGGCCTGGCAGCTTTGTCAGGGTTCGGGTGACATCCCCGGTGCCGAGAGGCAGGGGCAGGGGCTCCTGGAAAGGCGAATAAATGGAGAATTGCATTGTGGGACGGGTGCGCTCGGGATTGAGGACGGGCAGCCTCCCAGGACTGCACGGGCCGTGTTTGGCCCAAGGGCTGCACGGTACCTGGGCCACGTGTACATCGGGAGGGGGCAGCTAGCAGCACAGATGCCCTGGCAGAGCCCGGCAGAAGGGAAGCCGGTGAGCTTTGCCCTACGCTCTGGGTCACTGTTGCTAAGCAGGCGGTGACGACTCAGCGCTGGTGCTAGGGAGAACCTGGGCTGTGCAGATGAGCCTGGATTGGCCTAACCCATTGCTCCTGACTCCCTTTGTTTTCTGCCTCCCTTCAGGTCTCTGGCTCCCCTCCTGAGATGTGTTCCCCCAGCCCCGCCCGCAGCCCACCTACCTTCCATGGGTAGCGCCAGCCCGGCTGAGTTCCTGCAGAGCACTCTCAAGAATGGATAGTCCACCCAAGCTGGCAGGAGAAACACTGATTGTCCATCACATTCCCCTGGTTCATTGCCAGGTCCCCGACCGACAGTGCTGCAGTGGGAGCAAGAGGACCAATCCTTTCTGCCAGCCAGCCCTGGGCATCGCGCGGACCACCTCTCTGCCGGAGCGGGACTCGCAGACGGACTCCCTGCTGTACAGCAGCTTCCCCCAGGCCTCGGACGCGCCGCCAGAGGCGGCAGAAGACCAAGAGAGCAAAGCGCGAGACTCGGTCATCCCCAGCGTCCCGACACGGCACAATCCCTTCCTCCCGGGTGACAGTGAGGGGCATGGTCTCCTCGGCGACAACACGGGCCAGAAGTCCTTCCACCTGCACAGCTCCATGGTGGCCGGCAAGCCGGCCTTCCAGCTGCACGAGCTGCCGCTGCCGCCCTTTCACCTGCACGACGCCGGCCACGTGGTGAAGCCCTGGAGCATGGCCAGCAGGTCCGGCGTGGTGGACGGACAAGAGGACAAACTCACAAGCGCCGATGTCCAGAAGAGGAACAACGTTGACTGCTGCCCGCTGGCCTCGGAGTGCATGGAGCTGGACGAGTGCAGCTGCCAGCGCCGGAGCTTCTCCTTCGAGGGCGGCGACCAGGACTGGAACAATAGCTCTGACGAGTCAGGGAGGAACCCGGACGCC
This sequence comes from Platysternon megacephalum, assembly GCA_003942145.1. Taxonomy (NCBI): domain Eukaryota; kingdom Metazoa; phylum Chordata; order Testudines; family Platysternidae; genus Platysternon; species Platysternon megacephalum. Next base: position 128,279 of record QXTE01000213.1, on the reverse strand, counting down.
CTGCACAGCCGGACCTGCAGCTGCTCCAGCACGGAGCTCCAGCACTGCCGGTGCTACAGCACGTCAAGCCAGTCCGAGACCGGGGACCAGCAGATGGGATACATCAGCGACTCGTCCTGCAACAGCTCGGACGGGGTTCTGGTGAACTTCAGTGCCCTCTACAACAAAATGAACGGCCATTCTCGCTCCAACTTGAACTCTGCCAACTTGTCCTGTGACTCTTCCTTCTGCAGCCACTCGGACACCGGGGCCTTTTACCTGGATCTGCATTCGTCACCCACGGAATCCAAGATGTCTTGTGAATCGCACAACCCGGAGAGCTCGGGGAAAGTGTGCGGGTGCCACCACCCGTCTTCGCCCGTCTTAGATGCCAACTGCAACTCCTACCACCTGCACTGCGAGCCGTGCACTTCGGAGAGCTCAGACCTCACCGCTTGCTTCCAGAGCCAAGCCCGGCTCGTGGTGGCCACCCAGAACTACTATAAATTAGTCACCTGTGACTTGTCTTCCCAGTCGTCGCCTAGCCCTGCGGGCTCTTCCATAACCAGTTGCTCTGAAGATCACACCAAAGGGAGCCCTGTCCAGCCCTCGGAGTACTACTTGTTTCGGAGGCCCGATGCTCAGCCGGAGGAGAGCGATGGGGAATGCTTCGTGGCGGAGACAAAGGGCGAAGCTGTGAAAAACATGATTGAGGGGCAAGTGTATGTCAACATATCCCCGCCTAACCTAAACGCCGGCCGGCCTCGCTCCAGGAGCTACGATCGGAACCTGGACCGGAGCCCCACGAGCCGGCTGGGCTCCCTGGAGCGCATGATGAGTTGTCCGGTCAAGCTGAGTGAGAGCCCAGCGCTAGCGATCCAGAGCTCGCCCCCGAAGCGGGTGACTTCCTTTGCCGAGCTGGCGAAAGGCAGGAAAAAGAACGGCTCCTCCCCGCCACTCAGAACCAGCGGTGACTCCTCCTTGGAGTTCTCGCCCATCCCCGAGTTCCAGCGGGACTGCCCAGGGCTTCTCGAGGACGGAGCTCGACGCTGCCAGAGTCTCCCGCCCATGCCTTTTGGCCATTGCCTGAACCGGAGCTGCGAGGGCTACCGTGTGGAGCAGAGATTCGGGGATGGCCCGATGGCGTGTTCCGGCAAAGACTCGGGTGCCAATGGCCATGGGGCAGCCGAGCAGGCCTCTCTCTCTCTGCTGATGGAGGCTGCTGCCAGCTTCTCGGGCAGCCCTGCCAGCGGGCACGGACAACGAGATGTTAGAGCCAGAGCGGATGGTAAGGAACCAAATACGAGATTAAAATAGACCAGCAAATGCTCCCCTTTGGCCCCCCGAGGGAGCAGCAGAGAGAGGCTCTGTGGGGAGGGGTGATTTAGGGCTGTGCCATCATTCGAATCCGCCAAGGAAAAGCGCTGCCATGCGAGGACATGGAACGCCCCCGCCCCCAGGCCAGAGCAGGCTTCTTGCCTGCCGGGTATTTCTGAGCCTCGCTGGGTCTTGTTTCAAAGCTCCCGTGTGATGGGACTTGTGCAACCTGCCGTGGTGCTTGCAGACTGACGTTAACATCTTGGGTTGCCCAGGGGGGTTGGTTTGCCCCCCGTCCCTCTGATGGGTCCCTCATCACACCATTGGCTTAATCCCAAGGGACCTGCTGCTCCCCGGACTGTGAGCTGGGGACGCTCAGCTCTGTGCAGGGCCAGAGCCTTGGTTACCAAGAATAATTCAGTGGTTTTTCAGCCGTTCACCTCCGGAGCCCCACATTCAAATCCTCCCCCTCACCGTGAAAAGGGGTGGGGCGGTCGCACTACAAAACCATCTCCCCGCGTGGCATGACTGGCACCGTCTCCTCTGGAGACAGCCCGGCGTGGGCACTGGCCTGGGGAGCTCGCCCCGTCCTGGCTGGCTCCAGCCCCGTTTTCATAAGCGTGACAGCGAGAGGGAGGTTTGAGTGAGCAGCCCCCTGCCCCAGCGTTTCGACAGAATAAATAGCTAGTAGGGAAGCGAGGGTGGGGCCTGAGCCTTTAATGCCGATGGCATCGCGTGCCAGCCTGCGTGGTGGCTGCTGTGGGCTTGGGCCAGCCTGCAGAGAGGGGCGCTTGGGTCACCCGGGCATTGGCCAGGGGGCCTGGTGGGTCACGCCCACCTCTAAGTTCTATGGCTTGTTGGCATGTGCCCCTCCAAAGCGCAGCTCTGTTCCCAGGGCCCCCATCTGTGCCCACTGCCCGCCTGCTCTCTGGCACTGCGGTCCCTGGCACTCCATGGTGTAGACAAGGGGCTTGTCTGGGGCGGGGGCAACGTGGCCCTGGCTACGGGCCATTGTGTAAAATCCATCAGCTGTTGCATTGGTCCGAAGTTCCTGTCACTGGTTATTCGGGTAACGGCTCGTTCACCCCCGCAGCTAGGTGCCCTGTTACGTACGGGCAGCGTTGAAAACCAGGCCGAGGCTGTCTGGTACGGAGCGCTGCCAATACGGCCCTGCGCCCTGTGGGGCAATGGGAACCCGGAACGGCCTGGAGCAGGGATCTGGGGTCTTGCACTCGCAGCCCATTAGACTGGGTACAGGGATCGCTGCCCGGCCCTGCGCGCCAGTCACGGCGTAGATCACGTCCGGGCACGGGCCCAGCCCGGGTACAGGGATCGGTGCCAGTCACGGCATAGATCACGTCCGGGCACGGGCCCAGCCTGGGTACAGGGATCGCTGCCCGGCCCTGTGCGCCAGTCACAGCGTAGATCACGTCCGGGCACGGGCCCAGCCCGGGTACAGGGATCGCTGCCCAGCCCTGCGCGCCAGTCACGGCGTAGATCACGTCCGGGCACGGGCCCAGCCCGGGTACAGGGATCACTGCCAGCCCTGCGCGCCAGTCGCGGCATAGCTCACGTCCAGGTTTACGGGGCTCTTGCCAGCACAGGACAGCTGCTTGCTGGGTGGTGCTGAGGATGATCTTGCCCGCAGGCAGTGCTGCTGCTGGGGGGCCCCAGAAAGAGATGGGGGGTGGAGGAACCTGGGGCACGAGCTCCCACTCCCTAGTGCACGGTGCTGAGCGTGACGCCAGTGACCCACTCTCTGACTCGGGCCTTAGTCCCTGGCGCTGGCTGCCTGCTCGGGCAGCCCGTCGCTCTGCGTCAGAAGTGGCCTAGGGAGGCAGAGGAGAGGGCTCTGTGGGGCACGGCCAGGCCCCCCGCAGGGCCCGCAGCCCAACCTCACTGGCATTTGGGGCTGGTGAAAGGAGGGTGGAAAATACCAAATGCGCCAGCCCCTCTCCGTTCCTACCCAGAGCCCTTCCAGCGCAGCCTGACCAGCCCGGAGCTCAAGCCGCCTGGGCCGAAGTCTCCTTGGCTGGCAAGAGCCTCGTCTGGCTGGCGCCAGGAACAGCAGTGAGCCGTGCAGGGCACGGTGTGCCCGGAGCCAGCCTTCGCCCAGCCCCTGGCATTGCAGGGGAGCGAAGGGATCCCAGCCAGGTCAGTGACACAGGAGACTTTGCCCCCTCAGGACTGTGCTGTCCGAGCACACGCAGGGGTCTCATTACATGAGCCCTGCGATCTGCACCGCTGCGGGGGCTGGTCTGCAGGGACAGGGCAGCCGTGGGCATGAGCGGCAGCGGCCGAACCCCAGGTTAGCGGTCAGGGGTAAGTGCGGGAATGGTGCCAGCTGCCAGCCGGGCCGGAGCACGCCGTGGTTGGGGCTCCCTGGAGCTCAGCTAGGGGCTGGGCCGGATGCCGCGCCTGCTGGAAGAGCTGGAGTCGCTGAGCCAGGGGGTGGCTCCTGACCCCGTCCGGAAGGAGGGAGGCGGCTCTGTTGCATGGGGGTTGAGCCTGGGGAGGAGGCTGGCGCTGAACTGCTGGGTGGTGTGTGAATGAAGCCAGGCCCCAGGACAGGGCTGGGTTTGGAGTTTCCCCAGTGCGTGGTTGTAGCACAGCGCAGATTGGACACGGCACCTGCACACCCCACGGCTCAGGGACTGGGGTGGGGCCAATGCTGGGGGGAGCAGGTGGAGCCCCTTGGAGCCACAGGAGTTCATTATTCCAATGGCCGGCTCCGCCTCGCACGGCGTAGAGGGGTCGGGGCAGAGGGAGCTCGGCGGAGCCCCGGCGGATGCATGCTCGGGGGGCGGGGGGGCTGCAGCCTGTGGCTCTGCTGTGGAGGGCTATTTCCCGCAGAGCTCAGTGTTACGGAGCCGAGGCCGGCTGAGCACTGCCCCAGGGTGCTGAGCCGGCTGGGGACCTGGGGCACACATCCTGCTGAGCACCGACGTCAAGTCAATTTTACGTCAACTACGTAAAAGGTTACAAGGGGGAGAAGAAAAATTGTTCTTCTTAACCTCTGAGGACAGGACAAGAAGCAATGGGCTTAAATTGCAGCCAGGGAGGTTTAGGTTGGACATTGGGAAAAACTTCCTGTCAGGGTGGTTAAGCACTGGAATAAATTGCCCAGGGAGGTGGTGGAGTCTCCATCTTGGAGGTGTTTAAGAGCAGTTTGGACAAACCCCTGTCAGGGATGGGCTAGATCAGTGATCACCAACCAGTCGATCGCACTCGACTGAGTGGATCCTGGGGACTCTCCCAGTCGACCCGGTGGTGCAGCGGGGCTGCCCCCCTGCCTGCCCCGGCCTCATACCGCTCCCGGCAGCAGCCAGCATGGCCCCATGGCTGGGGGCAAGGGTCTCGGCACCGCCCCCGCAGCTCCCATTGGCCGGGAACGGGGAGCTGTGGCCAATGGGAGCTGCGGGGGCAGAGATTGCAGAGAGGGGCAGTGTGCAGAGCCACGTCCCGCCCCCCTCCCCTCCCGGGGCGCGTTGGCCCCTTCCAGGAGCGGCGTGGGGCCGGGGTAGGCAGGGAGACGGCCTTAGCAGCAGCCCCACTGCACCGCCGACCAGGAGCCGCCGGAGGTAAGTGCTGCCTGGCGGGAAGCTGCACCCCAACCCCCAGCCTCTACCCTCTCCTGGAGCTAGTACCCCATACCCCCTCCTGCACCCCAAACCCCCTCCTGCACCCAGCCCTGAGCCCCCTCTCAGAGCCAGCACCCCATACCCCCTCCTGCACCCCAACACTCTGCCCCAGCCCTGAGCCCCCTCCCGGAGCCAGCACCCCAAACCCCCTCCTGCACCCCATACCCCATACCTCCTCCTGCACCCCAACCCCCAACCTCTACCCTCTCCTGGAGTTAGTACCCCATACCCCCTCCTGCACCCAGCCCTGAGCCCCCTCTCAGAGCCAGCACCCCATACCACCTCCTGAACCCCAAACCCCCCCCCCGATCTCCTCCCAGAGCCAGAACCCCCACCCCCTCCTGCACCCCCACACTCTGCCCCAGCCCCGAGCCCCCTCCTGCACCCAAACTCCCTCCTGCACCCAGCCCTGAGCCCCCTCTCAGAGCCGGCACCCCATACCCCCTCCTGCACCCCAACCCCCCCCCCCTACCCTCTCCCGGGGCTTGTTACCCCCACCCCCCCCCCCCCCCCCCAGCCTGCACCCCATCCCCCCGCCAGCACCCCATCCCCCCTCCTGCCCCCAGCCCTGAGCCCCCTCTCAGAGCCAGCACCCCAGACCCCCTCCTGCACCCCATACCCCATACCTCCTCCTGCACGCCAACCGCCAACCTCTACCCTCTCCTGGAGTTAGTACCCGATACCCCCTCCTGCACCCAGCCCTGAGCCCCCTCTCAGAGCCCGCACCCCATACCCCCTCCTGCACCCCAACCCCCAGCCTCCACCCTCTCCTGGAGCTAGTACCCCAAACCCCCTCCTGCACCCCGCCCTGAGCCCCCTCTCAGAGCCAGCCCCCCATACCCCCTCCTGCACCCCAACCCCCAGCCTCCACCCTCTCCTGGAGCTAGTACCCCAAACCCCCTCCTGCACCCCAACCCCCACCCCTGATCTCCTCCCAGAGCCAGAGCCCCCACCCCCTCCTGCACCCCAACACTCTGCCCCAGCCCAGAGCCCCCTCCTGCACCCAAACCCCCTCCCGCACCCATCCCTTAGCCCCCTCTCAGAGCCAGCACCCCATCCCCCCTCCTGCACCCCAACACTCTGCCCCAGCCCAGAGCCCCCTCCTGCACCCAAACCCCCTCCCGCACCCATCCCTTAGCCCCCTCTCAGAGCCAGCACCCCATCCCCCCTCATGAAACCCAACACCCTGCCCCAGCCCTGAGCCCCCTCCCGGAGCCAGCACCCCAACCCCCCTCCTGCACCCCAACCCCCAGCCTCCACCCTCTCCTGGAGCTAGTACCCCAAACCCCCTCCTGCACCCCGCCCTGAGCCCCCTCTCAGAGCCAGCACCCCATACCGCCTCCTGCACCCCACCCCCCCCCCCCCCCCCCCCCCTGCGCCCCCTCTCCGAGCCAGCACCCCCTCCCGCCGCCTGCACCCCATCCCCCCTCCTGCACCCCACCACCCTGCCCCCTCCCTGAGCCCCCTCCCGGAGCCAGCACCCCAAACCCCCTCCTGCCCCCCATCCCCCATACCTCCTCCTGCACCCCAACCCCCAACCTCTTCCCTCTCCTGGAGTTAGTACCCCATACCCCCTCCTGCACCCCAAACCCCCTCCTGCACCCCAACCCCCAGCCTCTACCCTCTCCTGGAGCTAGTACCCCAAACCCCCTCCTGCACCCCAAACCCCCTCCTGCACCCAGCCCTGAGCCCCCTCTGAGCCAGCACACCATACCCCCTCCTGCACCCCAAACCCCCTCCTGCACCCAGCCCTCAGCCCCCTCTCAGAGCCAGCACCCCATACCACCTCCTGCACCCCAACACTCTGCCCCAGCCTGGAGCCCCCTCCTGCACCCAATCTCCCTCCCAGAGCTTGCACCCCTCACCCCCTCCTTCACTCCACCCCCCTACCCCAGACTCAGCCCAGAGCCCCCTCCCACACTGCGAACCCCTCACCCCAGCCCAGAGGCCGCACCCCTCCCGAACCCCAACCCCTACCCCAGCCCGGTGAAAGTGAGTGAGGGTGGGGGGGAGTGAGTCATGGGGGGGATGGAGTAAGTGGGGCGGGGCTTTGGGGAAGGGGCGGGGCTTCGGGGAAGGGGCGGGGTAGATCCTGGGTTGCACTTAAATTCAGAAAGTGAACTTGGGCATAAAAAGGTTGGAGACCCCTGGTCTAGCTGATACTTCGTCCTGCCATGAGGGCAGGGGACTGGGCTAGAGACCCCTCGAGGTCCCTCCCCGGCATACGATTCTATCTGCAGAGAGAAATAAAACTCAGTAGCTGGGGCCAGGCCTATGGGCCCGATAGGCCGTAGTGTATCTCCAAAGAGCCAGTGACAGGAGCTTCAGCCAGTGCTGTCCCACGGTGGGGAGAGGGGTCGGTTTCTGCCTGGCCCTAGCTGGTGGGCAGCGAGCAATGCCGTGTAGCAGGGGCGTTCAGAGCCTGGTCCTGGAGCAAGCACCCCATCCCCATGGCGTTGTGGTCAGGCACTGTGGCCTAAACGTGCGTGAAAGTGTAACCCCCGAGGGCGGGATAGTGAACACATGGCCTCTCTGTGTGTGCACGTCTCCACCGAGCTTTTGCACACTCGCTTGTGGCAAAGCTCTGGTGTAATGCCTGTGGGTTGTGCCTGGTGGTGATTTGCAGGCGTGAACGGCCACATGGCCTCTTGGAAAGCTCCTCTCAGGGCGGCTCTTTCTGCATGTCCAGCCCTGAGCTCAGTTTCCCGCCCACATGGTGTGACGGCAACAAACGCTGCAAGTCTGGGGACCGCGTCTGTTATTGCTCTGGTGTGGGCCGTGCGGAGTCCTGGAAGTGTGCGTGGGGCGGAACAGACTGAAAGGCCGGCCAAGGCCCTGGAGGGCGGGGGGCACAGGGGCCTTTCAGGTGTAACCCTTCCGCCAGGTGGAGCCGGCAGCAACCAGGGCCGGGTTCAATATCTGGGGGTTCCTTTCCATCGTACAACACAGAACCGGCTCGAGCCCCCACCCAGTGACCCGGGACAATTACACCCCACCCCTGGGCGCCTCTGAGAGGCCAAACTCCCCCTCTCGCAAGCACAGAGTCCGCGTGGAGAAAAGAAACTTGTAATAAAAGGAGGGAAGTCACCCTGCATTAATTTGGGAAAACACCACACACAGGGTTCATAAACCTAAACCATGAGCAAAAGACCCACCCCAAGTAGGTCGGGCCGTGCCCTTTTCCCCCCAGGGTCTTAACTCCAGCACCCCAAAAGTCCCTGTCACATGCCCAGCCCTTCTCTGCACCCCACTCACAGTCGCTGTCCTTGGTCAGTGCAGACCCAGAGTTCAGAGGTGCAGCTGCAGAGTTCACCTCCCCTTGGGTGGGGTAAGGAGGCACCTTACTCGCTCCGCTGGCCACTCACCGGCCACCTGCTCACTGCGCCCCTCCACCAGCCGTCCTGCTGGCTGGTCACTCATTCGCCAGCTGGCTGCCGGTCACCTTCTGCCTCTCTGCTGGGACCACTGCACTGCACATCTGTCTCAGTGATTGTCAGCTCTGTGCAGGCAGCGCAGGAACCCAGTCCTACCACAACTGGTTCCAGTTCGGATTAAGCAATTAAAATAACAAAAAGAGACTTCTAATGAAGTCTATTTAGCACTATTCTTTTAACACTGAGAAAGAAAAGGATGAGCCAGTCTAGAAAGAACCTGGGGATGAGGGTGCAGACACCTAACCAGGATTCGGATTCCTCTGTCCCCTTCTCCTCTTTTCTACATTTGAGCCCCTGCTTAATGAGGTTCTTCCAACTGAGAGTGCCCCCCCCCCCCCATTTGGGACAGGTTAAGCACAGTCCTGCTTTCCTGTATTTAATTACAACATTGGTAACCATATTTCACTACGCCGGTGTTCACTACGAAGGTGAACATCAGCCAAAGTTGATCACTTTTTGCTGAATACGTAAGCAGAGCAGGAGCAAACTGTATTTACATAAACACACCCACGTCTCCCCCCCTCCCAAAGCTTTCATTCAGCCCCTGCTTACACAGGGTCCTGGACAGTGGGGGGCGGGGGGGGGGAGGTAACGCGTGGCCCCGCTGAGCTGGAGGGAGGCAGGTTCCTGCTAGGGAAGGGACGTGGGTGAGTGTTCGCAGCAGGTCCTGTCACCGCGTTCCCACTGGCTGGTCCCTTTCCCTGCTCTGGGTCCTGGCCCCAGCGGGATGGCGCGGTGGGAGCTGGGCTTGTTCATTCTGTGCACTAGTGCACGGAAAGCTGCTGCTCGGGGAGAGCTGCCGTGCCTGCCAGCTGAACGCCACGCCCGGGCCTCACAACGAACCGGACTAAAAGCCCTGTTCAAATCACCCCGGGGGTGAGGGCCTGAGGCTCCCCACAAGCACCAGGGGCCCAGCACGAAGGGGCTCTTCCTGTGCCTTTGAAGGTGGGCCCCTCTGGGCCACGCAATCCCACCGTCCCATTGCACCCATGTGCTTGCGGCGTGCCCGGTTACACGCAGCTCTGGCAGGGGGGCCCTGCCCCAAAGGCCTGGTCCAGTATCTAGGGTTGTCAACCCTCCAGGATTGGCCTGGAGTCTCCCGGAATCGGCATCGAACTCCCGGTGACGATTGAAAGCAATTGGAGATTTTAATAGGATATTTTAAGACAATGACATTGTGTCCTGTTGGGGAAGAAAATATCCCGGAATAGTTTCAGTCGGAGTTGGCAACTCTACCAGTGGCAGGGGAGGCTGTGCAGAGCTCTGGCCTGATGCTGCTGGGAACAACCACGGCCAGGGCTCGCTCGCACTTAGAATCACAGAATATCAGGGTTGGAAGGGACCTCAGGAGGGATCTAGTCCAACCCCCTGCTCAAAGCAGGACCAACCCCAACTAAATCATCCCAGCCAGGGCTTTGTCAAGCCTGACCTTAAAAACCTCTAAGGAAGGAGATTCCACCACCTCCCTAGGTAACCCATTCCAGTGCTTCACCACCCTCCTAGTGAAAAAGTTTTTCCTAATATCCAACCTAAACCTCCCCCACTGCAACTTGAGACCATTACTCCTTGTTCTGTCATCTGGTACCACTGAGAACAGTCTAGATCCATCCTCTTTGGAACCCCCTTTCAGGTAGTTGAAAGCAGCTATCAAATCCCCCCTCATTCTTCTCTTCTGCAGACTAAATGACCCCAGTTCCCTCAGCCTCTCCTCATAACTCATGTGCCCCAGCCCCCTGATCATTTTCGTTGCCCTCCGCTGGACTCTCTCCAATTTGTCCACATCCTTTCTGTAGTGGGAGGCTCAAAACGACTCCAGATGTGGCCTCACCAGTGCCGAATAGAGGGGAATAATCACTTCCCTCGATCTGCTGGCAATGCTCCTATTAATGCAGCCCAATATGCCGTTAGCCTTCTTGGCAACAAGGGCACACTGCTGACTCATATCCAGCTTCTCGTCCACTGTAATCCCCAGGTCCTTTCTGCAGAACTGCTGCTTAGCCAGTCGGTCCCCAGCCCGTAGCAGTGCATGGGATCCTTCCATCCTAAGTGCAGGACTCTGCACTTGTCCTTGTTGAACCTCATCAGATTTCTTTTGGCCCAATACTTCAATTTGTCTAGGTCACTCTGGACCCTATCCCTACCCTCCAGCGTATCTACCTCTCCCCCCAGCTTAGTGTCATCCACAAACTTGCTGAGGGTGCAATTCATCCCATCATCCAGATCATTAATAAAGATATTGAACAAAACCGGCCCCAGGACCGACCCTTGGGGCACTCCGCTTGATACCGGCTGCCCACTAGATATGGAGCCACTGATCACTACCCATTGAGCCCGACGATCTAGCCAGCTTTCTATCCACCTTATAGTCCATTCATCCAATCCATACTTTTTTAACTTGCTGGCAAGAATACTGTGGGAGACCGTATCAAAAGCTTTGCTAAAGTCAAGATATATCATGTCCACTGCTTTCCCCATATCCACAGAGCCAGTTATCTCATCATAGAAGGCAATCAGGTTGGTCAGGCATGACTTGCCCTTGGTGAATCCATGTTGACTGTTCCTGATCACCTTCCTCTCCTCCAAGTGCTTCAAAATGGATTCCTTGAGGACCTGCTCCATGATTTTTCCAGGGACTGAGGTGAGGCTGACCGGTCTGTACTTCCCCGGGTTCTTCTTCTTCCCTTTTTAAAAGATGGGCACTATATTTGCCTTTTTCCAATTGTTCGGACCTCCCATGATCACCATGAGTTTTCAAAGATAATGGCCAATGGCTCTGCAATCACATCCGCCAACTCCCTCAGCACCCTCGGATGCATTAGATCTGGACCCATGCACTTGTGCATGTCCAGCTTTTCTAAATAGTCCTTAACCTGTTCTTTCACCACAGAGGGCTGCTCACCTCCTCCCCATACTCTGCTGCCCAGTGCAGCAGTCTGGGAGCTATCTTTGTTTGTGACGACCGAGGCAAAAAAACATTGAGTACTTCAGCTTTTTCCACATCATCTGTCACTTGGTTGCCTCCCCCATTCAGTAAGGGTCCCACACTTTCCCTGACCTTTTTCTTGTTGCTAACATACCTGTAGAAACCGTTCTTGTTACCCTTCACATCCCTTGCTGGCTGCAACTCCAATTGTGTTTTGGCCTTCCTGATTACACCCCTGCATGCTCGAGCAATATTTTTATACTCCTCCCTAGTCATCTGTCCAAATTTCCACTTCTTGTAAGCTTCCTTTTTGTGTTTAAGCTCACTGAAGATTTCGCTGTTAAGCCAAGCTGGTTGCCTGCCATATTTACTATTCTTTCTGCACATCGGGATGGTTTGTTCCTGTGCCCCCAATAAGGCTTCTTTAAAATACAGCCAGCTCTCCTGGCCTCCTTTCCCCCTCATATTAGCCCCCCAGGGGATCTTGCCCATCAGTTCCCTGAGGGAGTCAAAGACTGCTTTTCTGAAGTCCAGGGTCCATATTCTGCTGCTCTCCTTTCTTCCTTGTGTCAGGCTCCTGAACTCGACCATCTCATGGTCACTGCTACCCAGGTTGCCACCCGCTTCTACTTCCCCTATCAATTCTTCCTGGTTTGTGAGCAGCAGGTCAAGAGGGGCACGGCCCCTAGTTGGTTCCTCCACCACTTGCACCAGGAAGTTGTCTCCAACACTCTCCAAAAACTTCCTGGATTGTCTGTGCGCTGCTGTATTGCTCTCCCAGCAGATATCAGTCCCCCATGAGAACCAGGGCCTGCGATCTGGAAACTTCTGTTAGTTGTCCGAAGAAAGCCGCATCCACCTCATCCTCCTGGTCTGGTGGTCTATAGCGGACGCCCACTACAACATCAGCCTTGTTGCTCTCGCCTCTAAACTTAACCCAAAGACTCTCAACAGGCTTTTCTCCAGTTTCATACTGGAGCTCTGAGCAATCACACTGCTCCCTTACACACCGTGCAACTCCTCCACCTTTCCTCCCGTACCTGTCCTTCCTGACCAGTTTATACCCATCCATGACAGTGCTCCAGTCATATGAGTTACCCCACCAAGTCTCTGTTATTCCAATCACATCATAGTTCCTTGACTGTGCCAGGACTTCCAGTTCTCCCTGCTTGTTTCCCAGACTTCTTGCGTTCGTGTACAGGCACCTAAGATAACTAGCCAATTGCTCTGAATCAGGAGGCCTCCCCTGTTGCACCCTCTTCCTTCTGTTTCCTCTCGGTATCCCACTTACCCCTGGGCTTAGGTCTCCATCCCCCGGCGAACTTAGGTTCAAGCCCTCCTCACTAGGTTACCAGCCTGCCTGCGAAGATGTTCGTCTCTCTCTTCCTTAGGTGGATCCCTAGAGGTGCCCCCAAGAGGAGGCAACCTTCCTTCTTCCACCCCGGAGCTGCAGGCCGGGCACCGTGCGGGGAGGCGGGGAGATGCCCGTGTTCTGGGGCCATCCTGGCCTTCCACGGTCAGGCCCCTGCCCTGCATTTTCCCTGTTTTCCATGAGCCTGGGTTGTGTCTTGGCAATTGCACCTGTCTCTGTCTCTGCCAGGGGCTTCCCCCCTCCCTCCCCAGAGCTCTCCTGCCCCGCCAGCATCTCCCCCCCCCCCCCCCCCCCGGGGGGGGGGGGGGGGGAGGCGGGCGGGGGAGGAGGGCCCGGGGGGGGGGGGGGGGGTGGACTGCTAGATCCTGAGCACCGCGTGGAGCGGAGAAGGGGGTTGTGGTGTCCCGTGGTGGAGTTGCAGGAGCTTGGGGTGAGGCTATTCTGGGCCCCAGGCAGGGTGGATGTGGGGTGGTTGGGGGCTTGCAGGGGAGGAGGCGAGCGAGTGGGAGCCCCGCGGGGCGGTGGGGGCGCAGGGCAGGGCTGGGAATGGTGCAGCAGCTGCTGAGGGAGTAGGTCCCCTTCCCCCCCTTGGGGAGTAGGTCCCCTGCCCTGGCCAGCCGCCCCACGCCCGCCTGCGGCTCCGGCCCGCGGCTCCGGCCCTTCCCTGCTCCGGTGCCGGCTGGGCTGGGCTCCCCCTCACGCTCCCCGTCTCTCCCGCAGGCGGCGGCGCGGACAGCAAGGCCGTGGTGCGGTACAGCAAGCAGCAGCGCCCCACCACCCTGCCCATCCAGCCCTTCGTCTTCCAGCACCACTTCAGCAAGCAGCCCAAGGCCCGGGCCCTGCACACCCACTTGGCTGCCAGCCTCTCGCAGCTCCACAGCGCCTCCAGCAGCCGGCCCGCCAGCCAGCAGCCCTCCTCCAACTCCCAGGCCTCCGCCACCTCGGCGCAGCACCCCGGGGGCCTGGCGCATGGCGCGCTCCTGGCCCAGCGCGCGGCGGACGGAGCCGCCTCCCGCGGCGATGGCGACGCCAAGAAGCCGGCCCCGGAGAGCACCCGGCCGTCCCCGCTGGGGAGCTATTCCCCGGTGCGCAGCACTGCCCCTTTCTTCCAGAGCCTGGACTCCTCCTCCTGCTCGCCCACCCCGGAGAGAGCCGGCGAGAGCCACCCTCCCCGCAGCAGGTCCTGCCCGCTCGCCGCCAACCTGCTTCCCACCAGGGCCTCCCCCTCCGCCGGCGCCGCGCTGCCCGCCCAGCCTGATGCCCTGCACGGCCAGGAGAGCCCCCGGCCGGTCCCCAGGAAGGAGGCGCCGTTGGAGCAGAGGGCGCAGGTCTCCGAGTACCGACTCCATGGCGGCTCCCTCCCGCCTCTGGCATCCGAGGGGGCGAGTGCGAGCCGAGCGGGGGGCCCTGCGGAGCCCCAGTGGAGAGGCAGCAGTGAGGCCGGAAGTTCGGGGTCGCTGAGCAGTGTGGGCCCGCGGCCCCTCAATGGTACGTCCCCACTGCCGGGCACTGACTATGGGTCAGCCCCAGCCAGCACGCCCCTCGGTGCCTTGCGCTGAGCGCCCGGGCCCTGCCAGAGCCGCCCCATTGCTACAGCCCGGCCCTGAGCGGCTCCTAGCCCCCCTCTGGCTCTGAGCCCCCGGCGCCTGGGCGGGCCGGCCCCACTCGCTGCCCCCAGCCGGGAGATTTCTCAGCAACGGCCTGTCCTGACTGCTCAGCTCTGGCTCCTCTTCCCTCCTCACACAAACCCACTAACGTCTCTGAAATGCTGCTGGACTGTAACTAACGTGCTGTGTCTGTCTGTCTCTCTCTCCCCCTCCACCCCACACCGGTCCCCGTCACCCTCCACCGCTAGCAAACCACCTCTCCCCTCAAGCATTGAAGTGGCGGGAGTACAGGCGGAGGAACCCGCTGGGCGTGGACCACGGCTCGGGGGTGGCTGGGTTAGCAGGCAGCCTGGACAGGAGGCAGCAGGAGCCCCAGCTCGCCCGGAGGAACCCCATCTTTGAGTTCCCTGGTTCCCTCAACACCGGCCACGTTCACGGCAGGCTGAATGGTGCGCCTCTACCTCGCTGGTGGGGGGCAACATGGGTGACGCTCCCCCGGCTTCTGCCCCACAGGGCCAGGCCAGGTTAGATGGGCCCTGGCCCTGGCCACGGTGCCCGTCCCGGGGGGGCGTGAGGAACACACCTGTGATCGTGTGGGGAAGGGGAGGTGTGAGCTTGTCCCCCCGACAGGCCCAGCCGGCCACCCCACTCTGCACAGCAGGCCGGGAGCGGCTCTGAGCACACGTCCCCCAGCTCTGGGCAGGCAGAAATGGTGCTAGGGCAGGCGCCTCGGTACCACATCAGAACCGGCCAGGAGCCCCTGCGCCAAAAAGGAGCCTGTGGCAGCCACCTCCGTTTTCCCACGGCCCTTGGAGCCGACGGGCCCTGCGTCCCACTGTCCTCTGCTCAGATCCCGGCGGGGCGCTGTCTGCGGGGAGCTCCAGCTTCCCGGGGCACCGCTGGGAAAGAGCAGCTGGTGTTGGGCTGCCCCGTGCCGACAGCCCCCACCAACACCGTGCCGGGGGAAGGGAGAGGCAGACTGCCCTGGGCCCAGGCGTGTCTGGCCAAAGCAGAACGACCCCCCCGGCCAGCGTCCCCAGGGGCACCGTCTGGGCCGGGGGCAGAGCTTCCTTGGGGCCCCCGGGATCTAGGGACCGTCCCCCGGCCTGCTTGACAAACCCGCCCCACCACCAGGAAGGGGCAGGGGAGAAATACACTAACGAGCCCTGGCATCATTTCCCCCTTGGAGACGCGAGGGGGTGGGAGAGGCCTGTGCCACTAGCCACGGTCCGGAGCAGCTGCAGGGCCCGGTGGGGGCGTTATTGTGTGTGTGGCTCTGTCGGGCGGCGAGCTCACGTCCTCCAGGCCAGGGGCCAGGCTGGGGCGGCTCTGGAAGTCTGGCCTGGGGCCTGACGCCCCCCAGCCTGTGAGCAGAGGGGCCAGGTTCAGCATCCCACGGGTCTGTGGCTGCTGCAGCCCGGGCCTGGCCGGTGTTTGTGTGCGGTGTGAGCCGAGGGGGTGACGGACACGGGACAGGAGGCCCATCCAGTCACTGTCTGACTGGGGCCCCGAGTGCCAAGCCAGTAGCCAAGCCGCACTGTCCCTGGGCCAGGCCTGGCTGGCTGCCAGGTACCTTTGGAGCCAGTCGGTGCATTCCCAGCGCGCGGGCGTCTGTCTGATTGCGCTTCCTGTCTCCGGGCCCTGCAGGCCAGCCTGTGAAACAGCTCCAGCTGGGCTACGCCGACTTCTTCCCGGAGTACTTCTCGCTGGCGGAGAAGCCGCCGGCCGAGTTCTGCCTCTCCCCGGATGGCAACACGGAGTCCATCTCCATCGACCTGCTGCAGAAGAAAGGTAGGGTGGGGTCGTGCCTCCCCAGCAGGGGTCGGAAAGCGCCGCGCCGGGGGAGGCAGCGCAGCCTCACGACACAGCCAACCCCGAGCAAAGAGTCAGTGCTTTGAAACCGCCTCCGGGCCCCGCGCCCCCGCACCCCCTTCCTCTGCCCCACTGCCCATGCAAAGGTCACCCTAGCTAGGTCCCCGATGGGGCCAGCCCATGTCCTGTTCCCTGCTCGCCAGCGCTAACGGATCCACAACTCCGGGGTAGTTCCTGCGCCTCGTAGTAACATCACAGCGTTGTAAATCGAGCCCTGCCCCAGGGACAGAGCCTGGCACGGCGTCCTCCCAGCCCCCAGCATGGCCCCCAGAGGCAGTCGCCCCTTCCTGGGCACAGCCCTCGGCTCCAGCAGCAGCTCGGCACGCCAGGAGCCAACAGCTAGCGCTGATGCCCTGCAACTGCGCCGGGTGAACCTTCACCACCTGTGTAATACGCAGAGCCAGCCGCAGGGCGCGGGGGTGAGGGGCGCTGCCTCTGCTCCTAGCCAGACGCGGGGCGTCAGCTGGAGTCCTGGGGACGCGCTTTCACCCGAAACAGCGCTTGGGCTGGGCATGTGCAGGGGGCTCCCCCCCCCTCAGCCCCTCTCTGACGCCGTCTCTGTCCTCTAGGGCTGGTGAAGGCCATCAACACGGCCGTGGATCTGATTGTGGCTCACTTCGGAACGAGCCGGGATCCGGGGGTGAAGGTAAAGCAGCGCCCGCCCTGCCCCACGGACCTGCACTTTCCCGGCCCTCCCCACCTCCTTCCAGCGGGGCTGTGGGCCAGGCCCTAGGGCTAGGCGGTAGGTGGGGGCGGGGCAGTGCTGCTGTTGGCCGTGGGGATCGTCATATTTCCACAACGGTACAAAATGTGCAATTTGTTAAACCTTCCTCGGCGCCCCCCAGCCCCTCCCCACCGCTGGCCCTGGGGACGAATGTGCTGGCGGGAGGCGGCGGAGCAGAGAGTGGAGTGACTGTGCTGGTCACAGCCGCTCGCCTGGTCCCCACCATGACCCCACGGGCTGCCCCTGGTATTGGCCTTCCCGAGTCTCGCCCGGTCTTTGCAGGCTGCACCTCCCGGCGGTCCCTTCCATGACAGGACAGTGCTGTTCTGCCCACGCCCGGTGCCTTCCAGCCAGGCCCTGCAAACCCAGCGGGGTCAGAGGCAGAGCCGGGGCTGGGCATGCAGAGTGACGCCCCCGGCAGCCTTGCCTGCCCTGTGGTGACACCAGCAGCGGGAGGAGAAAAAGCCAGCGGCTTTGGAAATCGTTTGAATCTAATCTAGGTCCCCAGATGCTCTTGGGGCTGGTGGTAATCAATCACAGGCAGTGCAGGCGTCAATGTGGGGCAGAGTTAAGGCTGTTTGGGGCCCTAGCTGCATTGCCAGACGGTTCCCTGTTTGGACTGCGGCTGTCCTGGCTTTGTCGTGTCCTCTGGGGAGATAATGGCACCGTCCGCCCGTGGCTTTGCCCTCACTCACGGCGATGGACTGAGCTGGCCCTGGGCTTGATCTGTATTTCGAGTGCTGGGTGCTGAGCATTCACCTGTGGGAAAACTGCCTCTGCCCCCCAGGAGTATTACTGACCCCAGCTCTCCAGGCGCACACCCCTGCTCTGCCAGGACAGACGGGGTGAAGCCGGTGTGACGAAGTGGGAATGTTTTGTGGTGTTATGTGGATACTGAGGGGGAAAGCTGCAGGGGGGCTTGGCCGGGACTGTCTGCATGGGGGAAGGGAGATACCTGAGCATGTAACATGAGAACCAAGAGGGGAGTTGCAGACCAGATAACACCTTTGACTGGGAACCTGGACACAGGACAAAGCCGGGGGAGGAGCCGTGGGGGAAGGGAGAAAGGAGACGCCTGGAAGAGGTTTTTCAGTTCTTGGAAGCTGGATAGGAATGAAGAGGGAAACTGAGGGGGCCTAGGCTTCCCAGCGAGGCCGGGGCCTCCCTGGGGCCCCAAATAGACCTACTTAAAGGGGATCCTGTTGTCTGTGCTGGCAAGACCTGTTTTGGACTGTGTTCCTGTCGTCTCAATAAACCTTCTGTTTTACTGGCTGGCTGAGAGTTATGATGAATCGCAGGAACCCCAGGGGTGCAGGGCCCGGACTCCCCCACACTCCGTGACAACTGGTGGCAGCGGTGGGATCTACTGCACCCCGCGGACGGCACTTCCTACAGTAAGTGACTGGGGAGCAGTAAAACGAAGGGGGATTGACGGGGACCAGGCGAAGAGTCAGCGAGGGACGGTTTCAGGAGTGATTAACCCCTGGGAGCGTGTGACCAGTGAGAAGGACTGTTGCAGTAACAGGGTTCCCCAGGGAATTGCAGCGAGCAGTCCCAGGGGCGGAGGAGTCTGCAGCTCGACCCTGGCAGAGAGGTGGTGACCTCGAGAAGGGCTGGCACACTAGGGGTCTCCCTGGAAACTGTGGGGAGCGGTGAGCACCCAGGCCTGTGAGTGGCCAGCAGGAAGATGTATGCCAAGCGGCTTAAGAGCGACCTGGTGGAGCGGTGCAAGCAGAGGGGGCTGCGCACTGGGAGGCTCACTAAAGAACAGCTCATTGCCCAGCTGGAGGAGGGAGATCGCTTGAATGATCTGATTCCTGTCTCTGAGGGAAGCAGCCTGGCAGATGCAGCGCAGGCACCAGTGTCTGTCCCAGCTGGGAGTGGTCAGCCAGCCGCTGAGGGCTTCCCGAGAACCCCCCTTCCTAGGCCTAGGGGAAGGGTGGGGAGGAGCCCCGTGAATACCAAGGGCACCGTGACCCCCCCGGCCAGCAGGGGATCCTCCCGGCGAAGCTCGCCGGCCAGCAGAGGATCCCCCCGGCGACGCTCAGCCTCCGAGGAAGGGGGGCGGCTGGATTGGGGGAGAGAGCTAAAACTGAGAGAGCTGGCGGATCGTGAAAAACAGAGACAGCATGAACGGGAGGAGCGAGAGGAACGGGAAAAACAGCGTCAGCATGAGCTGGAACTGGCCAGGCTGAGGAGCAGTGGGGCCCCGGCTGCGGTGAGTGAGGGGGGACCCAAGACTGCGAGGAGCTTTGACAAGCACATCCTGGCCCCGCGTAAGGAGGGGGACGACATGGATAGCTTCCTGACGGCCTTTGAGAATGCCTGCGAGATGCACAGGGTTGATCCTGCAGACAGGCTCCAGTTTCTCACCCCCTTACTCGACCCCCCAGCCGTGGCGGTGTACAGCCGACTGAAAGGGACGGAGACAGGGGACTATGAAATGTTCAAACAGGTCCTGCTCCGCGAGTTTGGGCTGACCCCTGAGATGTACCGGAAAAGGTTCCGGAGTCAGCGAAAAACCCCTGAGGGCACCTACCTACAAATGGCCAACCGGATGCGGGAGGACGCCCGCAAGTGGACAGCTGGGGCCCAAACTAAAGAGGACCTGCTCGACATATTCGTACTGGAGCACCTGTATGAGCAGTGCCACTCCGACCTGAGGCTGTGGTTGGTGGACAAAAAGCCAGAGAGTCCGCAGCATGCAGGGCAGCTGGCCGACGAGTTTGTGAACAGTCGGGCAGGGGATACCAGGGAGGGGTCCCACAGGAACAGGCCCGCCGCGATGCAGCGAGAGAGTCACCATGGGACCTCCCATAGGGAAAATAGGGAGAACCCCCACCAAAGGGGAACATCCGGCGTCAGGACCGACCGACCCGCTCGAGGGGACCAACGGGACATGAGCTGCTATTACTGTGGCCGGGGAGGCCACATACGGGCCCAGTGCCCCAAGCTCAGGGACAGGCTGAGCAGACCGAATCCGCACAGGGTTGACTGGGTAGAGACCCAGCCAGATGAGGGGCAGACGGCCCAGGCAAGGAGAGCTGACAACCTCCCAACTGCTCAGGAGGGAGGAGGGCCCCAAGCCAGTTTCTCTGGGGGGATGGATGCTCCGAACACCAAGTTCTCCGTTTACAGGGTGGGCGCGGGGCTGTCCCTGCGGAGCGATTGCCGTGTCCCCCTGGAGGTGGATGGGAGGAACGTCTATGGGTACTGGGACACGGGCGCTGAGGTGACACTGGCCCGGCCCGAGGTGGTAGCTCCAGATCGGGTGGTGCCCGACACCTACCTGACTCTGACGGGGGTGGGCGGGACCCCATTCAAGGTGCCCGTGGCGAGGGTACACCTGAAATGGGGGGCCAAGGAGGGCCCCAAGGACGTGGGGGTACACCACCATCTGCCCACTGAGGTGTTGATGGGGGGAGACCTGGAGGACTGGCCAAGCAACCCCCAGGGTGCCCTGGTCGGGACCCGTAGTCAGGGCCAGCGAGGGGCACTGCACCCTGACCCTGGGGAGGGTACCTTGCCCGAGGCGCAGGACCCTAACCCGGTGGGGAGGGAGCGCCCAGGGACACGACTCAGAGAGGCTGCGGCCTCAGACCCAGCCAGCAGGAGGGAGCAGGTCCCCATCCCTGGCCCAGCCGCTGAGTTCCAGGCCGAGTCGCAGAAAGATCCTTCCTTGCGGAAGATAAGGGACCTGGCCGACCTCAGTGCGGTACAGACCATGGGGAGAGGATGCCGGAAAAGGTTCCTGTGGGAGAAGGGATTCCTGTACCGAGAATGGGCTCCCCCCGGGGAAATGGAGTCAGGGGGAGTCAGGAGGCAGCTGGTGGTACCCCGGAAGTATCGCCGCCAGCTGCTGTACTGGGCCCACGACACCCCCCTCTCAGGGCACCAGGGAATCTGGCGTACCCAGCAGAGGCTGCTAGAGAACTTTTACTGGCCGGGGGTGTTTGTTACGGTCCGGCAGTATTGCCGATCCTGTGACCCCTGTCAGAGGGTGAAGAAGGCCCGGGACAAGGGGAAACCAGCTTTGGGACCCGTGCCCAGCCTAGGGGAGCCTTTCCAGGGGGTGGGCAAGGTCAGAAGGGGGACTCCTCACCAAGGGAGCTCGAATCACAGCCCGCCAGACTGGAACACTGGGAGAAGACCCCACCCCAGTCTGAACCCCAGGGGTATGGGGGTGGAAAAAGGGCACAGGCCGCATAAGCCTCCCCACAGGCGGGCTACCCGTGCCATCTAGCAGACCCGACTTAAAGGGGGACAGAAGACTGGAAGGGCCTGGTGTAATTCTCACCAAGGAATGGGAGAGATGATGGGGCATCCATGGGAACGTTGCTAGGTTCGAACTTCCCCAAGTCACTGGCTGAAGTGACCCTGCTCAGTTCGGTCTCGAAGGGGGGAGAGATGTGACGAAGTGGGAATGTTTTGTGGTGTTATGTGGATACTGAGGGGGAAAGCTGCAGGGGGGCTTGGCCGGGACTGTCTGCATGGGGGAAGGGAGATACCTGAGCATGTAACATGAGAACCAAGAGGGGAGTTGCAGACCAGGTAACACCTTTGACTGGGAACCTGGACACAGGACAAAGCCGGGGGAGGAGCCGTGGGGGAAGGGAGAAAGGAGACGCCTGGAAGAGGTTTTTCAGTTCTTGGAAGCTGGATAGGAATGAAGAGGGAAACTGAGGGGGCCTAGGCTTCCCAGCGAGGCCGGGGCCTCCCTGGGGCCCCAAATAGACCTACTTAAAGGGGATCCTGTTGTCTGTGCTGGCAAGACCTGTTTTGGACTGTGTTCCTGTCGTCTCAATAAACCTTCTGTTTTACTGGCTGGCTGAGAGTTATGATGAATCGCAGGAACCCCAGGGGTGCAGGGCCCGGACTCCCCCACACTCCGTGACAGCCGGTTTCTCTCCTCTCCCCTGAGGCCAGGCAGACAGGCAGCCCCCTGCCTGCCAGTCACAGCCAGCTCAGTGAGCTGGTCTGCAGCAAGGGGTGCCCAGGTGCAAACACGCAGCTCCCCGCCCCCCTCCGACAGTCGGGGTCCCGCAGCCTCCAGCGGGTCTGGGGCTCCGCGTGCCCCGGGCGGGAGGCACTTTGGGTCGTTCCTTAGTCCTGCAGATGGGGCTGGGCTGCTTGGCACTGCTGCCCGGCTGTCTCCTGCGCGGCCCGTGCTCGAGTCACGGAGAAGCCGGCGGGCTGAAGGAAGCCCGGGCGAGTCTGCGATGGGCTCCGTGCTGGGCAGGCTCCAGGCTGGCTCCGATGGCGTGCCAGGGTGTCGCTGCCTCCTGGGGCCTGCACGTGTGGGAAGCGTCCAAGGGCAGAGCCCGTGAAGCTGGATTTCAGCGCAAGGGCCACTCTCGGCGAGCCCAGGGCACTGGCCTCCTTGCCAAGCCAGCCAGAGCACAGAGCATCTCTTCCCTGCTGCTGGTGTCGTTCCAGCTCAACCCGCAGCCTCTGCACTCCGTTCATCCCCCATGCCCTGCCCCCTGCCGCCTGCCCGGGGGCCATGAGCAGAGCACCGCGTGCTCAGGGCCCGGGAGGGGGAGAGCTCGGCTCAGGGCTGGCGTGGGGTATGCCAGCTGCATGGGGCGTAACTAACAGCAAACAGGCCCCCGGGGTGCAGACTCGGACCCTCGCCCAGCCGCCAGACAGACGCCTCTCCTGGAAGGGATGGTGGCTCCGGTGCCTGGGAGGGTGAGTAGGGGCAACGCCTCGGCCAGCAAGCAGCAGGGGGCGCTCCTGACCTGGGCCGGAGACACACCCACGGTTTGCCTGACCGGCACCGCGGGGACCGGCGTTAGAGACGCCCACGGAAGTCGGCCTCTTCCAGCACTAGAATCCCGGGGAGGAGCGTGCACCAGCCTCGCTCTAGGAAGGGGAAGTGGCTCCACCAACGCCCCGGCCCCGGCTGACCCGGGCCCCACCCCGGCTGACCAGGGCCCCACCCCGGCCCCGGCTGACCAGGGCCCCACCCCGGCCGTTGGGCCCCTGGGTGCAGCATCGGCAGTGGGTGTTTCTCCCAGGAGCAGGGGCTGGGCTGGTTTTCCAGTCCCCCGGGAACAGCAGGCCGAGGAGGAGGTGGGCAGGTGTTTGGGGCCATGGGATAACCTGTGGGGCCTACACAGAGTAGCTGGAGGCCGGATGCCCGAGAGGGGTCGCCCGTACCCAGCAGGGTATAATAGAGACAGCACTGGCCTTTGCCTGAGGAACGGCCCTTCCCTGGCCCGAGGGGCTGCGTGGGAGACAGCCTGCCCGGGCATGGCCCACTCGCTGTGGGGAGCTGCCGGGGGCTCAGCCCTACACAGCTCCCTGCAGTGACCCAGGCAGGCCAGCCTGTGTGTACAGCCTCCAGCCTTCACCCCTGGAACTCCCCGCAGCAGGAGGCTGAGCACCCAGCAGCGCAGTGACTAACCCTCTCCCTCCCACCTACTTTCTGCCAGGCCAAGCTCGGGAACAGCTCGGTGAGCCCCAACGTGGGGCACCTCATCCTGAAATACCTGTGCCCGGCCATCCGGGACATCCTGAGCGACGGGCTCAAGGCCTACGTCCTGGACGTGATCATCGGCCAGCGGAAGAACACGCCCTGGAGCTTGGTGGAGGCGTCCACCCAGCTAGGTACCGTTCGGCTCAGCCCCGGGCTGAGGTTTGCTCCGACGCGGCAGTCGCTCGCTCCTGGGCCAGGAACCCCACTAGCTCTGCACCCCACCAGGCCACCCCCCAGAGCAGGCTGCTGGGCTGGTCAGAGGGGGAATTTCACAGGGCCCAGGCGCTTTGGGGCGCACCCTGCCCTTGTGTGAAGGGGAGTGAGCGAGGCCTGTTGGTCTCTGCATGCCCCGGGGGTGCGAGGGGACCTGGTCTGACCCTGCCCCTGCTCCGGGGCTAATCCCCAGCCTGTCCCCGTGTCTCCCAGGCCCCTCCACCAAGGCGCTGCACGGCCTCCACAGCAGGATCAGCCAGTTCGCCGAGCTGACCAGCCACCGCATGAGGTTCAACGCCTTCATCTTCGGCCTTCTCAAGTGAGTGGGCCCCGTGCGTCACGCCGCTGTGCTGCCACAGAGCCACCGTGGGCAGAGCGGGGCCAGTGCCCCTCCCGTCCCCGCCCGCTGCCCCTGCTCCCCGGAGCGCTCGGGGAACGTCGGACCCACCCGCCGGGGACTCGCCAAAGGGGAACTAGGCAAGCGCCGGAAATGGGAGGAGGAGGAGCAGTCACGGAGCTCCCCGCCCCCGCAGTGCTGGGCTTGGGGTGCAGACACAGGGCTGTGACCTGTCATTGGTAGCTGCCGCTGTCCTTGTGCAGAGAGACGACACTGCCAGAGCCAAACCGCCACAGGCAGGGCTAGCCACAGGCAGGGCTAGCCACGGGCAGGGCTAGCCACGGGCAGGGCTAGCCACGGGCAGGGCTAGCCACGGGCAGGGCTAGCCACGGGCAGGGCTAGCCACGGGCAGGGCTAGCCACAGGCAGGGCTTTCAAAGTATCTCAGGGGCCAAATTCACCTCTGGGTTATTACCCTGAGGTCAAATGGCTCTGGCAGAGTTACTCCGGATGCCCTGGTGTCACTGAGAGAAGACGGCCTGGAGCTCTCGCTTGCCATGGGGCGGGTTTCAGGGGTGGGAACACCCGGCGTTAGGGAATAAAACATGCTGGCATCGTCTCCCAGCCCCTCTGCCAGGCTCGGGGGAAGCCATGGCCCAGACAGCTGCCTGCTGTGCTCCTGCAGCTCCTCGAGGGTTGGCAGATCACGGGCAAAGGGGCTCTCCATCCTGGCACATCCTGGCTCTGGTGCCGCTTTGCACACACAATGCCCAGGACCCCTGGGACAAGACCCTCAGCAAAGCAGGCTGGGCCAGGAACACCTGCCGGGCTTGTGAGAGACGTGCGTGTCACAGCAGCAGCTCACCTGCCCTAAACCAAAGCGGCCTCTTTAATGCTGGGGCCCCCCGCAGACACGTGTCTGCAGGCAGAGCTTGCTGCTGGGGCATTAGCCCCTGGCCCTGCATGGTGTTCTGCACCCCTGTACTGCTCCCCACCAGGCCCCCCTCCAGCTGTGCTGCTTCCTACAGAACATCTGGAAGGAACTGGGCCAAAGGGGCATCACGGGTTCTCACCTTCACTGCTTGTGTTTCCTTTCCTGCAGTGTCCGGTCTCTGGAGTTCTGGTTCAATCACCTGTATAACCATGAAGGTAAGTGCCTGGGGAGGCCGGGCAGAGCGAGGGGGCCGGGCAGAGCGCAGGGACAGAGCGAGGGGGCCGGACAGAGCGCAGGGACAGAGCGAGGGGGCCGGGCAGAGCGAGGGGGCCGCGCAGAGCGCAGGGACAGAGCGAGGGGGCCGGGCAGAGCGAGGGGGCCGGGCAGAGCGCAGGGACAGAGCGAGGGGGCCGGGCAGAGCGCAGGGGCAGAGCGAGGGGGCCGGGCAGAGCGCAGGGACAGAGCGAGGGGGATGGGCAGAGCGAGGGGGCTGGGCAGAGCGAGGGGACGGGCAGAGCGCAGGGGCAGAGCGAGGGGGCTGGGCAGAGCGAAGGGGTCTGGGCAGAGCGCAGGGACAGAGCGAGGGGGCCGGGCAGAGCGCAGGGGCAGAGCGAGGGGGCCGGGCAGAGCGAGGGGGCCGGGCAGAGCGCAGGGACACGGACAGAGCGAGGGGGCCGGGCAGAGCGCGGGGCCGGGCAAAGCAAGGGGGCCGGGCAGAGCGCGGGGCCGGGCAAAGCAAGGGGGCCGGGCAGAGCGCAGCGACACGGACAGAGCGAGGGGGCCGGGCAGAGCGCGGGGGCCGGGCAGAGCGCAGGGACAGAGCGAGGGGGCCGGGCAGAGTGAGGGGCCGGGCAGAGCGCAGGGACAGAGCGAGGGGGCCGGGCAGAGCGAGGGAGCCGGGCAGAGCGCAGGGACAGAGCGAGGGGGCCGGGCAGAGCGCAGGGGCAGAGCGAGGGGGCCGGGCAGAGCGAGGGGGCCGGGCAGAGCGCAGGGACAGAGCAAGGGGGCCGGGCAGAGCGCAGGGGGCCGGGCAGAGCGCAGGGGCAGAGCGAGGGGGCCGGGCAGAGCGAGGGGCCAGGCAGAGCGCAGGGGCAGAGCGAGGGGGCCGGGCAGAGCGAGGGGGCCGGGCAGAGCGAGGGGGCCGGGCAGAGCGCAGGGACAGAGCGCGGGGGCCGGGCAGAGCGCGGGGGCCGGGCAGAGCGCAGGGGGCCGGGCAGAGCGCAGGGGCAGAGCGAGGGGGCCTGTGCCCCTGGTGAGCTGGGAGGGTGACGGCCTGGCAGCAGGGCAGGGCTGGAGTCGTTCGTGTTCGCAGAGCACTGAGCCCTTGGCGTGGGCAGGGAGGGGCACATGTGTGCGGTGGGTGAGGAGGGCTCTCGCCTCCCATCAGGAGCCCCCCTCTGGCCCCTCCAGCCCCCAGCTAACGGGTCACGGTGGCGCCTCTTTCCAGCGGGCGATTTTCATGCCAGACTGGTGGCTGCGCCGCAGACGGGCCTGGTCCCACTGCGATGGGCCCTCCCGGTGCTGGCGCTCGCTGGCTGCGTCCTGGCTCCCGGGGGCTGGCGAGAGATGTCCGGGGGTGCTGATCTGTGCTCTCCGTGGGGCAGAGCTGGAGACGCAGCACGGCCGGTACAATGGGTTGGGACCGTCCGAGTGAGACGCGGGAGCCCGTCGGGGCTCCCAGAGCCACAGGAGGTTTCCCCAGCGCTGCTGGGCTGCTCCCTGCGCCTGGCCCTCTGCCCCTGGGTGGCACCTCCAGGCCCTGCCCCCTGGGTAGCTGGGGGTAACTGGGCGCCGTGGCGGGTGCGCTGGGCTCTGATCGCTTTCCCTCTGCCCTGCAGACATCATCCTGGTGCACTACCAGCCGGTGGGCTTCCTGTGCCTGTCCCACGGCGTGTGCCAGCCCCTGTTCGAGGAGCTGCTGCTCCTGCTCCAGCCCCTGTCCCTCCTGCCCTTCAGCCTGGACCTGCTCTTCGAGCACCACCTGCTGCAGATGGGCAAGGAGCAGCAGCAGCAGAAGGAGCTGCTGCGGGTCAAGCAGGATCTGCTGCTCTCCGTTCACTCCACCCTGCAGCTGATGCGCACCCGGGGCACCGAGGAGCCGGACGGCTGGAGCGCCGGGGAAGAGGGGCTGTCCGCAGGCCGGGGCCAGGAGGGAGCGGCGTGGGAACGGGCCAAGGGGGTGGGCGCCAGGGAGGAGGAGCAGAGGAAGGCGAAGGAGAGCGCCTGGGAGGGGAAAAGGGACAAGCAGGCCGGCTGGTGGTACCAGCTCATGCAGAGCTCCCAGGTTTACATCGAGGGCTCGGCCGACGGCTCCAAGTTCCTCCGCCCCGAGAAGAAGAAGCAGAAGGCGCCAGGAGCTGCGCCCCGGCCGGCCGAGGGCGGGAAGGCGCCCCCTCCCCGCGAGGGCGTGGTGGAGGGGGCGGAGGCCTGCCCCGTCGCCGAGGTGGCTGTGGAGGAGAAGCCCAAAGCTGCGGCAGAGCCTGGGGAGAAGCCGGGCCAGGCCAACGAGCGGAGCTGGCCCTCCTGGATGGGGAGCCCCCCGGACTCGGTGCTAACAGAGCTGAAGCGCAGCAAGGAGAAGGAAAATGGGGCTCCCCAGAGACAGGGGGTGGCCGCGCCCCCCGTGGAGGAGAGCAGCCCTGGGGCCGCCGACAGCAGCCAGCCCATCAAGTGGGGACACCTGTTCGGGGCTAGGAAAGTGCCGAAGGAGGCCAGGCAGCCCCACAGGTAGGGACGTGAGCCCTGGGGGGCAGCGAACGGGCAGGGGGTAGTGCTGGGCCTCGGGCACGGGCCAGGGGCCGCCCCACAGGACACGGTTCACCTGAGCCCTTCACCCCCCGAGGTAGCAGGAGGAGCTGAGCCAGCGTGGTCTGGGGCAGAATGGCTCAGGCGAGGGGCTGGCTGAGCTGGGACGTGCCCCAGGCATCTGCCTTCCCCAGAGGTGGCTGCATTTTGGGGGAGAAGCGATCCCTCAGTGGGAGCAGGGCCCGCTGGGCTCTTTCAGGCTAGGAAGAGAACCTGTCCGCTCCCCGGCGGGGCCCGAGCTGCCTGGCGGGCACAGCTTCTCCTGGCCCCGGGGCCCCAGGACATGTCCCCGTCTGACTCCACTCTCTTGCTTTCAGGTTACCCTCCGGCTGGCTGACCCTGGACAGGTCCGTGTTCCAGCTCATGGCCCAGACGGTGGGGGCAGGAATGTGGAGAGAGGCGGCCCCAGAGCCCGAGCGGCCGCAGGCGGAGCTGCCCAGCGAGCCCCCTGAACAGCAGCTGGCTGGGGGGCTGCCCCCCCAAATCCCCTGGTGAGCGGCGCTGGTCTGCGGGGGGCAGGACCCTGGGGCGGGCACGGAGCTCAGGCTGACGAGGGATTGGTTGGGCCCCTTCTGTGCAACGAGGCCGAGCAGCACCTTCCTCCGGGGGGCGCCCCTTCCTCACCCCCAGCTCAGTCCAGCGCCCACTGGGCAGGACCCTCTCCCCGCTGGCGCCAGCGGGCTCAGCACGGCACTGCCTGATGCTGACGGGGGGCGAGTGGCTCCTCTGGGCAGAGCCGGGGCAGCCCCGCTGGCTGGGATCCCCGTGCACTGCTCTGCTCTCCCGGCCTGGCCGCTCCGAGCCCGGCCCAGCGCCAGGCCCTATCCGGAGAGCCAGGCCCGTCCCCGGGCACCCATCCCAGCCGGCTGAGACACGTCCCTCCCGCTGCGCGAGCACGGAGCTGGCAGCTGCCCACACCCCACGAGGTGAGCCGCAGACCTCGCTGCTCCCCAAACTCACCCGGGGGGCTGGGCTGCACTCGGTACGATCTGCACTCGGTGAGAGGCACCCCTGAACCCCACCCCAGCGCCCCCTGCCCCATGGCTGAGAGATACACCCCAGCCCCGAACCCCGCCCCAGCGCCCCCTGCCCCATGGCTGAGAGACACCCAGCCCCAGCCCCCGAACTCCGCCCCAGCGCCCCCTGCCCCATGGCTGAGAGACACCCAGCCCCCGAACCCCGCCATGGCAGCCCCCTGCCCCACAGCTGAGAGATACACCCAGCCCCAGCCCCGAACCCCGCCCCAGCGCCCCCTGCCCCACGGCTGAGAGATACACCCAGCCCCAGCCCCCGAACTCCGCCCCAGCGCCCCCTGCCCCACGGCTGAGAGATACACCCAGCCCCAGCCCCGAACCCCGCCCCAGCGCCCTGCCCCGCGGCTGAGAGACACCGAGCCCCAGCCCCCGAACCCCGCCATGGCAGCCCCCTGCCCCACGGCTGAGAGATACACCCTGCCCCAGCCCTGAACCCCGCCCCAGCGCCCTGCCCCACGGCCGAGAGATACACCCCGCCCCAGCACTGATCTGGGGCTGCCGGGCTGGGAATCATTGCAGTGGAGGTGGCGGGGGGGCTGGCAGGGGAGGGGGGTTCTGGGTGCAGCGGGCGCCTGTGCTGTGACACGCCTCCCCCCCCGCTCTCCCCGCAGCGAGGTGAAAGCGCTTTGCCATCACATCGCCACCGAGGCAGGGCAGCTGAGCTTCCCCAAAGGGGCCGTCCTGCGCGTGCTGGCCAAGGTGGACGGCGACTGGCTGCGGTGCGGCCTTGGCTCGCAGAGCGGGCTGGTGCCCATCATGTACGTCACCCACCCGGCGGACGAGGACTATTGACGCGGCTGGGACGCCGCGCACAGGACCACAGGCTGCTCCGCGGGGCCGCCCGGCTGGGGGGACAGACGCAGCTTCTCGCTAGTCCGACAGCCCGTAACCCTGGGGGCGCCTCGCCCGCCCCATGCACCTGTCACTGCTGCCGCGCCCCGGGGGACCTCACGCCAGGCGCTGCCGTGCATGCAGCCCCCCGGGGCCGCCCGTCACCGCGCTCCATCTCCAGCACCGGATGCCATGGCCTGGGACGTAGCAGGACGCCAGGCGGCGTCGCTCTGCAGCCGGGGCTGCCCAGCCAAGGACCCTGATGGGCTGGGGGCTCCTGGACTGGACAGGGGCTGGCCGCAGGAGACTACAGCCCCCAGCATGCACTGCTCCGGCTCCGTCCGAGCCAGCTGGCCCATCGCATGCTGGCCGGGCCTCTGCTGCAGCCTGCCCCCTTGTGGCATCAGGCTGCATTGCCGCGCTCAGGCCCCCTTTAGAGCAGTGGCGCTCGGCCTGGGCTGCTTGTGGCCCAATCAGCACACGGCTGCGGCCCATGTGACAGGCTCAGGGCCATACAGGGGGGCTGCATTGTGTGGCGGGGCCCCCAGGACACACACGAGCTGCCCACCATGGTCGCTGGGCCGCGAAGCCTGGCGCGCGTGCAGCCCCGGGCGCGCACTGTGTGAATGCCGCAGCATGTATTGTACCCAGCCCAGGACCCGGCCAGCAGCCTGGCACTGCCA
This sequence comes from Platysternon megacephalum, assembly GCA_003942145.1. NCBI lineage: Eukaryota > Metazoa > Chordata > Testudines > Platysternidae > Platysternon > Platysternon megacephalum. The sequence continues at coordinate 98,093 of QXTE01000213.1, read as the reverse complement.
CGCCACGGGCCTGCAGCTGGCCGGGCATGGGATGAGTGCGTCAGTGTTAGAGGGGATGAGCCCCCAGGGGGCTAGTTCCAGCCCTGTGCAGACGCAGCGCTGTGGGGTGCATGCACCCCCCCCCTCCCAAATCCGCTGCTCCAGCCATGGAGGCACTGCCTGGGGAGGGGCAGTGGCACCAGGCCATTCCCAGCAGGGAGGGGGGGGAGGGGACAGTGCGCCCAGCAGTGGGGGAGGGGGACATTCCCAGCTGGGAGTGGGGGGAGGGGGAAGTGCGCCCAGCAGTGGGGGAGGGGGACATTCCCAGCTGGGAGTGGGGGGAGGGGGAAGTGCGCCCAGCAGTGGGGGGGGGACGGGGACGGACGGACACATGCCCAGCAGGGAGGGGTGGAGGGGGAAGTGCGCCCAGCAGTGGGGGAGGGGGACATGCCCAGCAGGGAGGTGGGGGAGGGGGAAGTGCGCCCAGCAGGGAGTGGGGGAGGGGGGCCATGCCCAGCAGTGGGGGAGGGGGCACTCTCAGCATGGCCAGGGCCTGGTTCAGGGCGCGGAGGGGCCGGGACGGGGCAGGCTGTAGGGTTCAGGGCGCGGAGGGGCTGGGAAGGGGCAGGCTGTAGGGTTCAGGGCGCGGAGGGGCCGGGAAGGGCCCCGCAGCCGTGCCTGGGGGCAGGGGGAGCAGGGCCAGTTCACCCTTGTCTTGCCGGGCAGTATTAGTGCCAGGCCATGCCAGTATTTGTTGCCAGGACGGCGCCGGTGTCTGTGCGGCGTGGTGCCCGGGCTGGCTCCCCCGGGGCCAGGTTCCCGCCTGCTTGTACATCGCTCGCTGCCGCTGGCCCTGTGTGCCGGGCGGGGCCGCCTTTATTTATTTCTTTATTTATGAGGCATATTAATAAAAAATGTGCTGACCCAGCTCCCTGCAGCGCCCGCCTCCTGACGTCGCCCCCCTGCCCCAGAGCACTGCTCTGCCCAGCCCGGGGTGTGTGGGCGGGGGGCAGAAACAACCCCCCCAGTGTAACTGCGACAGGGCTAGTGCCAGGGAACTGACCCAGCCCGTCTCTGCCCCCAGGGGAGCATGGCCCAGCCGTGCCCCCTCCCCAGCCCTTGGCCTCGGGGGAGTCAGGCAGCGTTGGGCTGGCTGGGTTGTGCAGGCTCCTGCATAGGCTGCTTGCCCGGGCCGAGCCCCCGCGGCGGCTGAATGGCACAAGCCGGTGCACGCCCTGATGCCAGCCCCCTGCCCGTGCGTGACAGGAGAGCCCAGATTGGCCCCTCCCTGCCTCTGCTGGGCCGGGGCAGGAGGGGGCAGCGGTAAGACGCTGGGGGGCCATAGAGTCACTAGGCCCCAGCGGGGTTTCCTAGCCTTTGCGGGCCCGGCCCGGCGGCTCCGTGGCAGCGCACAGCCGTTCCGCACACCCGCGGGCTGGCTTGGGCCCAGTAGGGCTCGGCCCTGCAGCACGGAGGGGCAGCGCTGCCCGCGGCTCAGGGGCCTTGCCAGCCCTGGCGCTGCGCTGGCAGTGCCCCCGCCTTGGCACCAGCCCATGGGCAGTGCAGCATCACACCCCAGGGCTGGCGGCGCTCGCTGGGGGGGAGGCCGCCCGCGTTGGGTGGGGCAGATTCAGCCAGGGCGCGAGGGCGGCTCCTGAGGCTCCGGGGTGCCTGGGCCAGGGCTGTGGGGCAGGTGCGTTAGCACACGCTATGGGGGGGCTGCACTGATTTAAACACACACCCCGCCCGGCATGGCCCCACCGCCGGTGTGCAGCACGGCCGGGCGACGCTCCCCTCCTTCACATGGGAGGCCAACAGAGTTTGTGGCTCCTTCTCTTTATTGCCCCTGCACGCGGCGGGGCAGGCTCCAAACAGCTCCAGGAAGGAACCGGTCCAGCCCCGGCCGCTAGTCGCTCATCTGCTTCTCCAGGGTGCTCAGCCCCAGGGCGTTGTGGGTAAGTTCGCCGTAGGTGTGGCCAAACTGGAACTTGTAGCCTGCGGGCAATGAGAAGGCGCCAGTGAGAGGACGCGGCGCTGGGGAGCCCACCTGGGGCGGATGCCGCCCCGTCCCTGGGGCTGCAGCTACGGAAGGACCAACGTGGGCTGGACAGCATGAAACACCTACCCGGCAGGGGAGCCACCGCCCATGGTCAGGGCTGGGCACCCCGTCACTTGGGGCCTTTAACTCTAGTCTGCATAAAGCCCCAGCCTGGCACTGCCCCCCACCCCCGATGGGCTGTATGAGCCACTGCCTGCAACCGCCGCGCCCTTGGACTCAGCAGCGCCGGAGAAGCCCTAGGTGAGAGGTGCAGGACCGGCCGGCTGGGAGGCTGCCCCCTTCGTTTAACTGCTCGCTCGTTCCAGGCAAAGCTCCAGGTCAGGGAGTGCCAGGGATGCTGTGTTAGAGCCCACCATGGCTCTGGCAAGGCAAACGGTCAGCCCTGCAGAGGCAGAGCTACGGGCAGCGTTAACCAGCAAATGTCAACATCTGGACATTCAGTCAGGTCCCCCAAGCCCCTTAACTCTGACCAGTATCCTGGCTCTCTGTCCCCACCTGGTGGTGTCTCGGGGTTGCTGGATCGTAGCTGAAGGCTATGACCAAGTGCTGTATTAATCAGGGGAGAGGCGTCACTGGTGGCTGTGAGCCGGTGTTGAGTGGGGTGCGGCTGCTGTTGTGACTGTCAGCGGAGCGGGGGGGTTGATCTGAGGCGACCCTCCACCAGCACACTGTGGTGCACGTGCCAGCCCGCGGGCACCCCCGAGGCTGGGCTTGTCTGGCAGTACAGTGAGATGGGGAGGGGCTGTGGGCCAGGCTGGAGCCGTGGAGGGTTTGGGGGTCCAAATTAAGGGGGTTTATGGGATCTGCTGTGAGTCCTTCCTGGTCTTTCCTTCCACGAGACTGGCAGGAGCCAGCCGTAGGCGAGTGCCCATGTTTCTGCGGGTAATGTGTGCGGTGCTGGTTGCTCAGTCCTGTCCCAGCCGGCCGCGCCGCTCACCTGGGACGTAGCCTGCGTAGTGGGGCAGCAGCCCCATGTCCATGGGGTACGACTTCAGCAGTGGAGGAAGGACCGGGCTGCCTTTCGCGGCCTCAGGCCGGCTCCCTCTGGTCTGGCCAAACTCCACCAGGGCGCGGTGGGTGGTCAGCGGGTAGCCTGCCCCAATCAGGAAGCGGGCACGGGGCACAAAGCCGGTGAAGCCTGCCCAGGTCACAGGAGGAGAAACTGAACCCTGATGCCTGAAAACAAACCCAGCCCCACCACAGCCTCCTCTTCCAGACCCAGCAGCCATCAAAGCAGCTGGGGGACAGACCGTGTGGGTCGTTCCAGGGCCCCTCCTGGGTCAGCACGTTCCCACCAAACCAGCATCCCCAACTCGGGGCACCATGTCACCGCCCCCCAGAGCTCTCTGCTCAGACCCTGTGTGTGACTGGCGCTGCAGAGGCAGGTCCTTGGCCGGGAGGATGGTTGGTCCTTGCAGGGCTCTGGATTAAAGGATGAAGAGTGGGGCTCCTCAGGGCTCAAGGACCCCCGCACCCTTCCCTTCTGCTCCCCGAATCCCAGCCCTGCTGGCTCACCCGAGATGAAGCACTTGTGGGGGTTGTTGTCTTCCATGGAGTAGGGGGAGCCCTGTGGTTGGAAGGCGAAGGGAGATACGTACGGGGCAGCTGCTGCTGAGCCTGCCGGGACTGGAGTCCTGTACTTGGCGGTGAGGAGCTGGGGGTGCAGAATGGGGGTGATCAGACGGGCTCCCCATGGCGGGACGGGTCAGGGAGCGCTGCCCAAGCTGAGTGGGCCTGGCACATGCCACATGGCAATGCTGTTAGAGGAACCGGCCGCCCCAGGCTGGAGCAGACACTGGTGTAAGAACAGGAGCAGCTACATAAGCCAAACCCATCGGGGTGGAGCTCAGCAGAGCCCACATAGAATCATAGAATCTCAGGGTTGGAAGGGACCTCAGGAGGTATCTAGTCCAACCCCCTGCTCAAAGCAGGACCAAACCCAACTAAATCAGCCCAGCCAGGGCTTTGTCAAGCCTGACCTTAAAAACCTCTAAGGAAGGAGATTCCACCACCTCCCTAGGTAACCCATTCCAGTTCTTCACCACCCTACTAGTGAAAAAGTTTTTCCTAATGTCCAACCTAAACCTCCCCCTCTGCAACTTGAGACCATTACTCCTTGTTCTGTCATCTTCTATCACTGAGAACAGTCTAGATCCATCCTCTTTGGAACCCCCTTTCAGGTAGTTGAAAGCAGCTATCAAATCGCCCCTCATTCTTCTCTTCTGCAGACTAAACAATCCCAGTTCCCTCAGCCTCTCCTCGTAAGTCATGTGCTCCAGCCCCCTAATCATTTTTGTTGCCCTCCGCTGGACTCTCTCCAATTTATCCACATCCTTCTTGTAGTGTGGGGCCCAAAACTGGACACAGTACTCCAAATGAGGCCTCACCAGTGCTGAGTAGAGGGGAATGATCACATCCCTCGATCTGCTGGAAATGCCCCTACTTATACAACCCAAAATGCCATTAGCCTTCTTGGCAACAAGGGCACACTGTTGACTCATATTCAGCTTTTCGTCCACCGTAACCCCTAGGTCCTTTTCTGCAGAACTGCTGCCCAGCCATTCGGTCCCTAGTCTATAGCAGTGCATGGGATTCTTTCGTCCTAAATGCAGGACTCTGCACTTGTCCTTGTTGAACCTCATCATATTTCTTTTGGCCCAATCCTCTAATTTGTCTAGGTCCCTCTGTATCCTATCCCTACCCTCCAGCGTATCAACCACTCCTCCCAGTTTAGTGTCATCTGCAAACTTGCTAAGGGTGCAGTCCACACCATCTTCCAGATCGTTAATGAAGATATTGAATAAAACCGGCCCCAGCACCGACCCTTGGGGCACTCCACTTGATACCGGCTGCCAACTAGACAAGGAACCATTGATCACTACCCGTTGAGCCCGACCATCTAGCCAGTTTTCTATCCACCTTACCGTCCATTCATCCAGCCCATACTTCTTTAACTTGCTGGCAAGAATACTGTGGGAGACTATCAAAAGCTTTGCTAAAGTCCAGAAATAGCACATCCACTGCTTTCCCCTCATCCACAGAGCCGGTTATCTTATCATAGAAGCTAAGCAGGGCCGCCCAGACTTCCCAGGAAACCCCAGGTGCTGCAGGGAGCAGCATGGGGGGCTCAGTAGGGGGCGCTCTCCCCTGGCAGTCAGGGCTGGTCCTATTGCCCTGTCAGGGGCTGTGCGTGGGGTAGGTCCATGGGGTAGGTGCAGGGAGGCGGGGCTGTCCGGGGCTGGGCATGGGGTAGGTGCAGGGGGGTGCATGGGGTAGGTGCAGAGGAGTGGGGTTGTCCGGGGCTGGGCATGGGGTAGGTGCAGGGGGTTTCATGGGGTAGGTGCAGGGGAGTGGGCCTGTCCGGGGCTGTGTGAGGGGTTGGTGCAGAGGGTCCGTGGGGTCCATGCAGAGGGGTGCGTGGCGCTGTGGGGTGGCCCTGTCCAGGGCTCTGCGTGGGGTTGATGCACGGGGGTGCGAGGGGTTGGTGCACGGGGTCCGTGGGGTCCATGCAAATCCACCCCCCCCCCCCCCCCCAGCATGCTGCTGGCGTGGCCGCTGACGTGCTGTGCGCGTCCTGGGGGCAGGAGGCAGTTCCCGGCCTGGCCGCTGACGTGCTGTGGCCCCCGGGGGCAGGAGGCAGTTCCCGGCCTGGCAGGTGACGTGCTGTGGCCCCCGGGGGCAGGCAGCAGGGGCAGGCTCCAGGGGGGCAGCAGCGAGATGCCAAGTCGCTCTGGTGACTCTTACTTTGCCCTTGGTGCCCTGGGGCAGCCGCCCTGCGTTCTGCAGCTCCTGCTCCTTGCCTGCGGCTCTCAGCTGCTGCCTGGCAAAGTCACTCCTGGCCTCCTTGCAGATCTCGGAGTAGGTCTTGGCGAAGAGGTTCTGGGCCCTGGGAATGAATCCTGGGAGCGGGGCGGCCCCAGTGCCCAGAGAAGCGAGATGAGAGACAGGTTAGTAGTGCCCAGAGCCTGCTGCGTGGGGAGGGCATGGCTGGGGGAGGGGGAATACGGACAGGGTGGGGGGAGTCCTGAGGGCCGAGGCAGGGGCCAAGGGGGTGATGCCAGCTGGAGGGGTGGTCCCTGGGCCCAGCCTCGCAGAGCCCAGGTGTGTCATGCTGAGCACTGAGAAGAACCGAGGGAAAGGCACAAAGACAGAGCTGGAATCTACCAAGCGGGCGCTCCGGAGGGGGGATCCCCAGGGGTACCAGAGATTTTTCAGGGTGTCGGTGGCTACGATGCAATTCTCTTAATGCAATCCGGGCCATAGGGGGGAATGGCAGGTCCCCCCTTTCTTTGCACAATAACCAGGGAAAAGGCCTAGGGTGCCTGGCTATCGCTGCCCGTGGGGCACTGCCAGGGGGTGGCTCTGGAGTGGTGGCATCGGTCTGGCACAGGGCATTTTCTTTGCCCCATTAGTGGCACCACCATGGCAGCGTTGCATGTGGTGGCATCCTGCAGCGGACTGGCCCCTCTTTGCTGAGCGGTGCCTCCTGCTGGCAGAGCCCAGCCTGGGGCACAGGGAGAGACGCACCAGAGGGAGCTGCTTGCGGCTCCCCCATGCCAACGGCGTGCCCCTGGCCAAGGGCTTTCAGACCCACTCAGGCTAGCCGGCCGGCACGGGCTGATCCTGCACGATCCCTCCCGTGGCCCTGGCCGGGCAGGGTGCCAGGTGGGAGCAGAGGCCCTTGGACAGAGCCCGCTGGGTCATGCTCCACATTTGCTCCCCAAGAGGAGGCCTGGTTGCAATTGAGGGGGGATCCCTGGTGCCCAGCATGGTCTCCTGGGGAGCGGGGCGGGGTCGTGGCATGGATGGATTCCCTGGGAGAGGCGGGAGGAGTGGCCAGCAGAGCTCCCTGCCCCCCACCTCCTGTACAGATGGCCTTGGAGCCCAGCGAGGGTGGGGACCAGCTGCCGCGTCTCCCACCTGTGTAGCCCGGGATCATGCAGCATCCCAGCAGGTGAGCTCCTGCCCCCCAGCAGGCCGGCCTCATCCCCAGCAGCTCCTCTGCCTGCCCCACGGGCTGGGCACCAGCGCAGGGCCAACGGGCCGGCTGCAGCACCAGCTGGCTGGAGCCAGCGACCTCGGGGCTGCTCAGGAGCTGTCCATAGGTCTGCCCCAGGCTGAACTTGTACCGAGGGCAGTAACCGGCGTAGCTGCAAACAGGGCACAGGCGGCAGGGCTCAGGCAGGGCCAGCGCCCAGCGGGAACCAGAGCGAACCTCCGACCCCAACATCCCAGAGCCGCCGAGCCCAGCGTCCCGCTGCAGAGAGCGACTCGCCCTGGGGCTGCTGCCCTGTCACGAGGGGGAGCCCGGGGTGCAGCACCAGGAGCGGTGCCCAGCATCGCCCTCCCTCAGATGGCTCCCAGCAGCCGTCACCCCACGGTGGGCTTGGGGGCACCTACAGCTGTGTAGGATGCAGTCGTGACAGGTCGGAGCCGAGCGCCCAGGGGTGGGACCCCCGTGAGACAGAGCAAAGGGGAGCTGGACCTAGGTGCTGGGCACAGCTGGCACGGGGGGCTCACCCCTCCCTTCCCCATGGGGCTGGGCTCCCCCGCCTGCCCCCTTCCCACCCACTCTGCTTCCCCTCCCCCCACTCTGCTTCCCCTGCCCTCCCCCTTCTGCTCTGCTCCTCCTCCCGCCCCTCCCCACGCCCCCCTCTCTGCTCCCCCTGCCCCTCCCCCTTCTGCCCCCTCCCCTCCCCCCACTCTGCTTCCCCTGCCCTCCCCCTTCTGCTCTGCTCCTCCTCCCGCCCCTCCCCACGCCCCCCACTCTCCTCCTCCTGCCCCTCCCCCCCCACTCTGCTTCCCCTGCCCCTCCTGCCCCCTCCCCTTCCCTCCCCCTTCTGTCCCTCCCCCCCACGCTGCTCCCGGGCTTCTCGCTCCCTCTCCGGCCAGCTGGGCTCCGCGTCCCGTTGCCATGGCAACCCCCGCACACAGCGCCGGGGGGGCTGGGCCGGGCCGGCACCAATCGCAGGGCGCGCCGGGTCCCGCCCCCCTGCAGACCCCCCCCGCACTGACCCCCCCCCTTACCCGGGGCCGTGGTGCGGGTCCGGGCTCGCCAGGCTCCGGCCGAGCTTGGGGGCGAAGGCGGCGGCCATGGGCGCTGCGGGCGGAGTCAGGCGGAGCAGCCCGGGGACAGCGCCCGCCCCTCGGTGGGACGGACACGCCGGGCCGGAGCGGGGGGCAGCCCACGGTGCCCTGCCTGGCTCGGGCCCCCCCGGGACCGGGGCCCCCTTGCCATGGGGGGCTGGCGAGCAGCGGCCCCAGGAACCAGCCGCCTGCCCTGGGGGCTTGGGGCCCGCGGAGGAGGGTCTGGGCTCGGGCCCGATGGCCATGGCCAGGCTGCAGCCCCAGCTCGCTGCCCCCCAGGCGTGAGGCGGGGAGAGAAGCCAGCGCTCGCCGTGCCCGGCTGCCAGGTGCCCACCCTGGGGTGCTGCACAGCCAGCGGGGGGCTCACACTGGCGCAAAGGGGCAGATCCCCCCCCGGGCAGCCCCACGGCGGTTACTCATTGCTGTGCCCAGCTCAGTGTGACCCCTGCAGCTCCCAGGCTCAGGCACGGGGCACCCACTTTACTCCCACAGCGGCTGGGGTGCTGGTTCCGGTTGAGTTCTATTATAGTAGCACCCAGAGGCCCCAATCTGGAGTGGAGCCCCCTCGTGCCGGGCGCCGCGCAGACCCACGGCGAGAGAGAGACAGGCCGGCCCTGCCCCAGCTGAGAACAGAGCCCCCTCGTGCCGGGCGCTGCGCAGACCTGGAGCAGGTCCTCAAGGAATCAATTCTGAAGCACTTAGAGGACAGGAAAGTGATCAAGAACAGTCAGCATGGATTCACCAAGGGCAAGTCATGCCTGACTAACCTAATTGTCTTCTATGAGGAGATAACTGGGTCTGTGGATGAGGGGAAAGCAGTGGATGTGTTATTCCTTGACTTTAGCAAAGCTTTCGATACGGTCTCCCACAGTATTCTTGCTGGCAAGTTAAAGAAGTATGGGCTGGATGAATGGACTATAAGGTGGATAGAAAGCTGGCTAGATTGTCGGGCTCAACGGGTAGTGATCAACGGCTCCATGTCTAGTTGGCAGCTGGTATCAAGCGGAGTGCCCCAAGGGTCGGTCCTGGGGCCGGTTTTGTTCAATATCTTCATTAATGATCTGGAGGATGGCGTGGACTGCACTCTCAGCAAATTTGCAGATGACACTAAACTGGGAGGAGTGGTAGATACGCTGGAGGGTAGGGATAGGATACAGAGGGACCTAGACAAATTAGAGGATTGGGCCAAAAGAAACCTGATGAGGTTCAACAAGGACAAGTGCAGAGTCCTGCACTTAGGACGGAAGAATCCCATGCACTGTTACAGACTAGGGACCGAGTGGCTAGGCAGCAGTTCTGCAGAAAAGGACCTAGGGGTTACGGTGGACGAGAAGCTGGATATGAGTCGACAGTGTGCCCTTGTTGCCAAGAAGGCTAACGGCATTTTGGGCTGTATAAGTAGGGGCATTGCCAGCAGATCGAGGGACGTGATCGTTCCCCTCTATTCGACATTGGTGAGGCCTCACCTGGAGTACTGTGTCCAGTTTTGGGCCCCACGCTACAAGAAGGATGTGGAAAAATTGGAAAGAGTCCAGCGGAGGGCAACAAAAATGATTAGGGGGCTGGAGCACATGAGTTATGAGGAGAGGCTGAGGGAACTGGGATTGTTTAGTCTGCAGAAGAGAAGAGTGAGGGGGGATTTGATAGCTGCTTTCAACTACCTGAAAGGGGGTTCCAAAGAGGATGGATCTAGACTGTTCTCAGTGGTACCCGATGACAGAACAAGGAGTAATGGTCTCAAGTTGCAGTGGGGGAGGTTTAGGTTGGATATCAGGAAACACTATTTCACTAGGAGGGTGGTGAAGCACTGGAATGGGTTCCCTAGGGAGGTGGTGGAATCTCCTTCCTTAGAGGTTTTTAAGGTCAGGCTTGACAAAGCCCTGGCTGGGATGATTTAGTTGGGGATTGGTCCTGCTTTGAGCAGGGGGTTGGACTAGATGACCTCCTGAGGTTCCTTCCAACCCTGATATTCTATGATTCTATGATAATGCAAGCAAGGCTGTAGGGGCTGGATATTCACCTATCCCCGCCTATGGGTGGTGTGTGCTCAGAACACCAGCAAGCTAAGGGGTGACCAGCCGTCAGTGCGAAGTGCACAAAGAACCCAGGACCAATGTCCCTCTCATTTTTCCCACCCATGCGTGGAATGAATTTTGTTATGTGCACCAATATGGAGGTGACATGTGACACGACCCTGTGTGACACCTCACCTCCATATTGGTGCACAGAACAAAATTCATGTGGTGGGGGTGGGGCTGAGGGGTTCAGAGTGCAGGAGGTGGGGGCTCTGGGGTGGGGCCAGTGATGAGGGGTTTGGGGTGCAGGGGCTATGGCGGGGAGAGAGGACTTCCCCCCAGCTCTCTCTCCCCGCAGCAGTACCTGGGCTGGGGGAGGGGCTCCTCTCCTTGGCAGCTCCGGCAGGGTCTGGGCTGGGCCGGGAGACCTGCGTGGCCCTAAATAGCCTGCTGTGGGGCCACGCAGCTTACAGGGAACCTAGCCCAGGACCCATTGATCCTGGGGGCGAGGGGGGAACACTTAGGGATCAGGAGACTACGAGAGACTAAAGGGAAAAACACACTGAGGGATGGCACGACTCGGGCTGCGGCAGGGTGATTTAAAGAGGCGTGTAACGGGGTCCACTCACCACTCTGGCGCCGCCTCAGCCTGTCTTGGGAATTAGCTCTGCGGTTGGGTGCGTCCCCTTCGGGTGGTGCCTTGCCGCCGTGACTCCCGCTCTTGGACCCACGTCCACCAAGGACTGCGGCGTCCTCTTCAGCGACACAGCCCTCCGGCCGCCACACACTGTGCTCCCCCCTTCCGGGGAACCTGCTGTCCGCGGTCTGGCCACGTCCCACGTGGCCCCGGCACCCTCTTTATCCTTGTATCAGGGCCTCAGTCTGCAACCCCCCGGCAGCCAGCCAGGAACTGTGTCTGGCTCCCTCGGCCCCTGTTTACAGCACTGCTCTGTCCAGGGTGCTGGTAGTTCTCAGCCCTCCAGAGACACCGTCCTTCCTCCCTGGGCTCCCAGCAGAAAACTACCTCCCTCTGCCATGCAGCGCCCTTTTTATATGGGCCTGCTTGGCCCTGATTGGCTGCTCCCTTCAGCCCTCCTTTGATTGGCTGCCTCTGGCACAGCCTCCCTAGGGCTGCTTTTAACCCCTTTTCTGCCAGTGAGGTGCAGCCACCAGTTAAACATCACATTCCCTTCTATTGACCCTGCCATGACAACATCTCCAGCTGGCCCTCAGGGTGCTGTTTCTCTGATTTTGCCCCTTTCTTTTGCTTAGGTCAGCGAGCCTGGTGAATGGGATGACCTGGTGTGAAGAAGTGAGAGGGTTTTGTTGTGTTATGTGAATACTGAGGGGGAAGATTGCAGGGGAGCTGGGCTGGGACTGTCTGCATGGGGGAAGGGAGATACCTGAGCATGTAACATGAGAACCCAGGAGGGGAGTTGGAGACCAGGTAACACCTTTGACTGGGAATTCGGACAAAGGAAAAGGCTGGGGGAGGAGCTGTGGGGGAAGGGAGAAGGGAGACGCCTGGAAGGAGTTTTTGAGTTCTTGGAAGCTGGATAGGAATGAAGAGGGAGCCTGATGGGGCTTAGGCTTCCCAGCGAGGCCGGGGCCTCCCTGGGGCCCCAAATAGACCTACTTAAAGGGGATCCTGTTGTCTGTACTGGCAAGACCTGTTTTGGACTGTGTTCCTGTCGTCTCAATAAACCTTCTGTTTTACTGGCTTGCTGAGAGTTATGGTGAATCGCAGGAACCCCAGGGGTGCAGGGCCCGGACTCCCCCACACTCCGTGACACCTGGGTAATAACAGGCTTGTCAGCCTGCCATGGATGCTGGGCAAAAACCAGCTGGTGTAGCACGCACTTAATAAAGAATTAAAGGAGGGTAATGGAATGAAAGCCAGTCACTGTGGGTTTATGGACATAGATCTTGTCAAGATAACTTGTGAGCTCATAAAAATACATCAAGTCTGGTTGATAAAGATAATAGTGCTGATGTAATAGTCTTAGACTCCTGTACGGCACTCGCTTTGGTAGCGCAAGACATTTAACTAGAATGATACAAAATGAACCTGGCCTACGTTTCATGGATTAAAAACTGGCTAACCGAAGGTCTCACGACAGAGCTGTCGGCAGGGAATCCTCCTCAAGTGGGTGTGTTGGCTGTGGAGCCCCGCAGGGATCAGCTCTTGACCCTACACAATTTACCATTTTTATCCATGACCTGGAAGAAAACGTAAAGCCACCACTGACCAGGCTGGCAGATGATGCAAAGGGTGGGGCAGTGGAAAATAATGAAGAGAACATGCCACTCAGACAGAGCGATCGGGGTCCCTGGGTAAGCTGGCCACAAGCAAACTGTGTATTTCAATATAGCCAAATGTAGGGTCATAGACCTGGGACCAAAGAATGCCGGCCATGGTTACAGGATGGAGGCCTATCCTGGGAAGCCGGGACTCTGAAGAAGACTTGGGTATATTCCGATAATCAGCAGAACTTGCGCTCCCAGTGCGACGCTGAGGCCAAAAGGGCTAATATGGGATGTGTACGCAGGGAAATCTTGACGAGGAGTAGGGAAGTTATATTGCCTCTGTATCTGGCACTGGTGTGACTGCCGCTGGGATCCCGTGTCCAGTTCTGGAGTCGGCACTTCCAGAAGGACGTTGAAAAACTGGAGCGGGCTCAGAGAAGAGCCATGAGAATAACTAAAGGGTTGGAAAACCGGCCTTGCAGTGAGAGACACAAGGAGCCCACTTTACAAAGCGACAGCGAAGGGGTGACCTGGACCCAGTGCGTAAGTCCCTGAGCACGGAACAGAGAGAAGTTAGAGGCTCTTCAGTCTAGCAGACAAAGGTAACAGAAGATCCCAAGGTAGACGTTGAAGCCAGGCACATTGAGACTGGACATGAGGTGCAATCTTTTAACCAGGCGGGTAATTAACCATGGGGATAACTTACCAAAAGTCCTGGTGGATTCTCCATCACTGGCAATTGTTGAACAATCAAGCCTGGATGTTTCTACAAAAGAAACTGCCACGCGTCTCCTCAAACCTGCTCCCCTGGGGAATCACCCCGATACAGGGAGTGAGCAAACTCTAGGGCCCAGCAATTGCCTATCCCCACTGGGTCCACCTCCTGCTACGTGCAGGATTGGCCTCTGCTGCACTTTCCCAAGTGCCGCTGAATGTACTCCACATGCTCAAACCTTCACTAGCCCTGGAGCTCATAAGTGGCCCCAGCTGGTGAGTAGGAGGGGTCTGGGTCCTTCAGTCAGAGGGACAATGGTCACGTCTGTGGGGTCCTAGCGGAGCGGATCTCCTCAAGCCGTAGTGCCTTTCTCGCTGTGCCGACAGTTCCCACAGGGGGTGTTCAGGGGGTATCCCCTACCTCGGACAATATGCAGTAGAGCCAAGGTGTCATACTCTGGAGCAAGCTGGACCCCCTCCTCCTCCCCGGGCACGGCCAAGAACCCAGGAACCCTGCTCTCAGCCTGAGAAACGCTCCTTCCCAGCAGGGCCAAATGAGGGCCGTTAGGAAGCTGCTTTGCCTTGCTTGGCCGGAGCCTAGATTTTTAACCGTTAGGGCGTCCAGCAAAGCTCTCTATGTACGTGGGTTGTGGGGAAGGGCAGGGGAGGCTAGTAACGCTTGTGGGCATTATTTCAGCCAGGCTGGTGTGGTGATGCTGATTCTTTATCCCTGTCCACTGGTCTGTTTTAAATGTGTCAAAGGCCAGGAGCACAGGCATCGAAATAAAAGAGCTCTGGGTTCAGGGAATGGATGTGGCTGCACGAAAAGTGCGGTGGCCGCATTTGACAAACGCTGCTCTATCCTAGCAGTGAGGCAAGCAATAGATCCCATCTCTGTTTACAGGTGAGTTACCTGCCAGCATACAGATATAAGCAGGGTCTGAACGAACTCTTCCCTGACAGCTACCCCTCTGTGGGAGCAGCCGGCAAAAAGGAACTGAGGGGTGTAGGGTCAGCAGGGCTCTATATTGGGCGCTATAAAGGCGCAACCCCCAGGGGGCGCCCAGGCCGACCCTATGGTTGCTGCTAGGGGGGAAATCTTCTGGTTACTGTGCATGCGGCGTGCACACACCTGATTGGAATGGACATGAACAACACATCTCGAAGAACAATGGTTACAAGAAGTGAGTAACTTTTTTCTTTCCCCCCCTCTATCCCTAGGGGTAAAATGGGGGCAGATGACACACAAAATTTGGGGCATTAGGCTCTATTAGCAGAAATCTATGCATGGCACTGGAAGGTCCATAATGTAAAATACAGACAGTTATTAGGCTCTCTTTGAAATGATCAAGTGCCATGACACAGTGTTGGGAGGCCACTTGTAGATCACTGGCGTGGTGTGCGAATTCCCGAGGGCGTGGGGGAGAGAGAGAGACACCACCCTAACAAAAACCTCTTAAACTAGGGGAAGGTGCATTGGGCTGGGAATCAGGAGACCATGAGTGTCTAGATGGGAAAAGGGAATTGATCCAAGAGCCGTGTTAGGTGAAAACAGATCCTGAGCACAGTACGTGAGGAGCCCACCCACAAAGGATCTGAAGTACATGGACAGAGAGAGGGTGTCTGAACATCTAGTGACAGGATACAGGTCAGAGGCGCCTCCTGGGCAAGTGAGGGCCCCTAGGCGAACAAACCCCACTTGAGGATAAACTCGCTGAAGAGAGGTCTGGTCACAGGAACAGCGAATCGAGGGAGCACTTCCAGCTGAAGAGACGCAATGAACAGGACAGCAAGAGTGGAGCTGGACATAGAGCCATGGAGAGGCAAAGCTGATTCTTCTCTGAGGTGACACAATCGACTGGTAAGTGACCTCCTTTGTTCTTGTTAACAATGCATTTGGTACTAAGTGCACAGAGTAGCATGTACAAGCTCCCAAAGGCTAGTGAGGTGGTAACCTATCGTTTATTGTAAGGAGTGAATCTTTGTAACGTTCTGCATTATTTATGCTCCTGGTACAATTTTGGGATTTTCCCTTCTAAAGTTCTAAACACTTGAAATGATCCCTGTTCTCTTGGTTTGCCTCGGCCTCTCCTCACAGTTAGCCTCGCCTCGCCGGGTCACCGCGGCTGCGTAACACACTTCGGAAGTTAAACTGCCTGCGGGCACTTTTAGTGCATGATATGAGTGTCCACATGGAGAATTAGTGCAGAGTCAGTAGTGTGCTTTCAGTTCCCCCACTGGCTTAGTGTGCACTAGCTTCCCTGTGGAGACAAGCCCCTGGATTCACCTCTTCCTCCGACTGGAAGTAATGAGTCCGTGTACTTCACTCCCTCTTTGTAGAGCAAACCCACACACTCTAGCCCAGAGGTTCTCACAAGAAAATCTTTGGTGGCCTCAGGGTGCGGCCACCAACTCTCACTGGTGGCCGCTCGGACAATTTTTCCTAAAATACTCAATTAACTTTAGGAAAAACAAATAAATAGGCACATAGATAAATTACAATGATTTGGACATGGCTGTGTCGGGTTTTCACAGACTCAGTAATAAAAATAATGTTCAGTTGTCTCTATTCTTTACTGGACCTAAACAGAATAGAAACAAATAAGGTGCTTTGCATGTTCTTGTTTCTTTTGGCCTTTTTGGTTGCTTTTTTTTTTTTTTTTTTTAAGACTTGGTAGCTAGTAAGTCTGTTTCTGTGAAAAGTGATATTTGTATGTTTGTTAATATCACTTTTTACAGCAGCAGACTAGTTAGCTAGCTGGGAGGCTGTGAAAAGTGATATTAACAAACATACAAATATCGCTTTTCACAACAGACCTACTCAGCCCTGGCAAGCTGGGGGACAAATTAAGCCCTGGATGGGNGGGGGGGGGGGGGGGGGGGGGGGGGGGGGGGGGGGGGGGGGGGGGGGGGGGGGTTTGAGTCCAGGGACCAGAGTCCTGCAGCTGCACAGCTGGGGACCAGGGCTGGAGGACACAGTGGGGGCCAGGGGTGATGGGGTGGGTGAGCTTGGGGCCAGCAGTCACTGTCGCACGGCTGGGGGCCAAGGCTGGATCGCATGGCCCCACGGGTGGAGTTTGAAACCCTGCCGCTGGGGGTCAGAGCCCATTGCTGCACGGCCAGAGCCCAGGGCCAGAGGAGGTGTGTGTGGGGGGGTGAGCCTCGGGGCCAGGGTCAGGGCTCAAAACCCGTGGGCAGGGGATGGAGCCTGCTGCCACATGGCTGCAGCCTGCCGCCCGCCACCCCAGGTCTGAAGCCCAAGCCCCACCACCTACCTGCCTGCTCCTCCAGTGTTTGTGGTTCCAGAGGGGAACAGGGCCCAACCCCTGCTGGCAACCCTGGGGGAGGGACCACTGCTTTCCTCCCATCCCCTCCATCACCACCCAGGAGGCTGTGGCTGCACGAAAAGTGCGGTGGCCGCATTTGAGAAACGCTGCTCTAGCCTAGCAGTGAGGCAAGCAATAGCTCCCGTCTCTGTTTACAGGTGAGTTACCTGCCAGCATACAGATATAAGCAGGGTCTGAACGAATTCTTCCCTGACAGCTAACTGGGAAGGGGAGACACTTCCAGAGCAAACTGATGTACATGAACACACCTATTCTGCTTAGATATCCAGCAGATAGAGCGGGGCTGCTCAAAATAATCAACTTTGGCTGGTGTTGGGTTACAAGTCACTTTGGTGCTGAGTTCAGGGATGGTGGGGTGCTGTTGTTGGCATTGTTGTGTGGGTGCAGGGCTGTGCTTGACTTGTCCCAAATGAGGGGATCACCCTCAGCTGAAAGGACCTCGTTAAGCCAGGAGCTTGAATGCCAGAGCCCTGGGAAAGTAAGAGAGATGGGGATAGATATCAGTCAGCAGATGTAGACTGTCCCTCAAGGGTCCTCCCTAGTTTGGTTGAATTTGTTCCTTCCACTGTTCAAAGAAAGAATTAAACAGGCTTCATTAGGAGTCTCTTTGTTCTGTTAAAGGCCCAATCAGAGCTGGAACCAGCTGTGGTAGGACTGGGTTCCTGCCCAGCCTGCAAAGAGCTGACAATCGCTAAGAGGCGGCTGTGCAGTGAGCACAGCAGAGAGGCAGGTGGCAGCAGAAGGTGACTGACAGTCGGCTGGTGACCGAGTGGCTGGAGAGGCGCAGTGAGAGTGGTGAGCAGGCAGGAGTGGCTGAGAGGTGCCACGCGAGGGCAGCTGGTGGAGGGGGCGGCGATCGAGTGCCCAAGCAGCGGAGCGAGTAAGGTGCCTCCTTACCCCACCCGGGGGGGGTGAACTCTGCAGCTGCACCTCTGAACTCTGGGGCAGCACTGACCAAGGACAGCGACTGTGAGTGGGGTGCAGAGAAGGGCCGGGCATGTGACAGGGACTTTTGGGGTGCTGGAGTTAAGACCATGAGGGGAAAAGGGCACGGCCCGACCTACTTGGGGTGGGTCTTTTGCTCATGGTTTAGGTTTACGAACCCTGTGTGTGGTGTTTTCCCAAATTAACACCGAGTTACTTCCCTCCTTTTATTACAAGTTTCTTTTCTCCACTCGGACTCTGTGCTTGCGAGAGGGGGAGTTTTGCCTCTCAGAGGAGCCCTGGGCGGGGTGGGGTGTAATTGTCCCAGGTCACTGGGTGGGGGCTCGAGCCGGTTCTGTGTTGTACGATGGAAAGGGACCCCCAGATATTGAACCCGGCCCTGGTTGCTGCCGGCTCCACCTGGCAGAAGGGTTACACAGAGATGCGGGAGCTTTGTGCGAGATGATACTTGGGGAAACTGGGTGTCACGTTGCAGCTGTCAGTTGTTGTGCTGGACACGCAGCTGCAACATGGGACACTCATGAAAGGTCCCCTGGGCTCTAGCAGTGGCTTGTCTGTGGTTTGCCAGGCTGGCAAAGGATGGGCCTGGCTGTAATTAGTGCAAAGAGAGAGGAGCAAATCTAAAGCCTTTGGACTCTCCCTGTCCATCAGGAGCAGCTGGGCTCTCGTAGCACCCCAGCAGCTCGCACTACGCCGTCCGGAGCTGGGGCAAACGGTGCAAGTTCAGGAGAGCCCCAGCTGCTGACGGCAAAGCCCAGAATCTGCCCCCATCTCCACAGAGGTGTGGCCCACCTGCCACAGGTGTAACTCTCCTGCTGTATCCTGCAGCATTTGCCTTTGTGTTGAGTGTAGTGGATACTCTGTGTCTTTGCACAGGTGCAGGGACCATCCAGGACAGGGTGTGACAGTCACTGGCCATGCTGGGTGGCTGTTTCTGACGCTGTAGCGTATAGGAAGTTTTCATTGTGGGCAACCTGCCTGGCAGGTCAACCCCCTAGTCACCCTTTGAGAGCTGAATCAGTCAGAGCACAAGTGGGAGAAGGCGATAAATACAGGAGTGGGCATGGCCGAGGGATTGTGCTTGCTGAGGGCTGGGTCCCAGTCTAGCCTGGATACAGGCTCTAGATTCCCGTTTCGCCCGCAGCTGAGCTGGGCCCAGTGAGCGGTTAACGCCGGGGCTGCCCCAGGCTGGGGGTTTGCGGACAGGGTTGTGAAGCATGTGAACAGACAGAGCTGCTGCTGCTCTGGTCACGCTCTGGGTGACACGCTACGGCCCCACCGTAAGGCTGTGAAACGATCTCCGAGAGCAGACCAGAGGGCCGGGGAAGCGGTTCTGATGTGTGCGCTGAAGTACACAATCATGCTGACCCCTCCGATTTGAATGTATGGAACAGACACAAAGGGGGGGGGGATGGGGGGCTGTGCAGGGAACTTTTCTTTAAAACTTACCCACACGATTCCCCGTGCTACTGCCAGTGTTTCAGACTCTTACCGTGTTTTCTGAGGGGATTCAATGTTTGTTTTCCCAAGAAAGCAGGCGGTGCTCTCTCCTGGACATTGATGGGGAGCGATTACCATCCAAGAGCCCCGAGGTTTAACTCGGTCTGTCCAGAAAGCCTTCCCCAGAGCTCTGGCCTGTGCCTGTGCGGAGAGTCGAGGCGACCGGCAGGAGGGGGTGTAATAGACTTAGACATGACATGGCCTCTGCATTCCCTGCTCCTGTTACAGATGCTCTCTTAGCCCGTCATAACTAAACCAAACCCAGCTACAGCCCACCTTGAATTCCTGATCCACCCAGCTTGAAAATAGCCGCGTGTGGACATAGGCACTGACTTCTTCTGGGTGCTCGACCCCGCTCTGCCCCCGGCCCCACCCTGACTCCACCCTGCCCCCATTCCAACCCCTTCCCCAAAGTCCCCACCTTAACTCTGCCCCTATTCAACTCCTTCCCCAAATCCCCACCCCAGCCCCGCCTCTTCCCCTGAGTGTGCCACGTTCCCGCTCCTCCCCCCTCCCGGAGCTTGCTACAGCTGTTTGGCGGCGGCAAGCGCTGGGAGGAGCAGGGACGCGGCGCACTCAAGGGAGGAGGTGGAGGTGAGATGGGGTGGGGAGCTTGGCTGCAGGTGGGTGCAGAGCACCCACTAATTTTCCCCCGTGGGTGCTCCAGCCCCGGAGCACCCATGGAGTCGGCACCTATGTGTGTGGACAGCCCAGCCCAGAGAAACACTTAAGGGGCCCCCCTGCGCTATGAGCTATGTAAATGAGAGGGTCACTTTGTGTGACGTGACTCGTTAGCTGGTTCTCCCCAGCCCCGAGGAGCCAGCCGCGTAGCGCACTCTGCTGATAAACACGTGGCCGGCAATGGGAGCGGAGCGGCTCCAATGGAAACAAGCCCTACAGATCGCTGAGCCCCCAGTCCTGCTCCACAGCCAGGCCCCCGCTAGTCCAGGCCGTTCAGTCCCCGGGGACGTCACTGGCCTGGCAAGGTCCAGGCGCCTCAATCCCAACCTGCAGCACCCTCCGTTAGCTTAGTCCTGGGTCCGCCAAGCAGCTTAGTCCCTGCCGCTCCTCCACCCCCAGGTAGCACCCCCTGCTCTGCCATTGCTCTCCTATCCACCTGTCCGTGGGGATCCCTCAGCCAAACTGTCCAGCCTCTGGGTGTCCGGCTGCAGGACCCTGGCCTCTGGGGGGCAGCACAGCACCCTGCAGCAGGCGCTCCCCGGGAGCTCGGTACAGGGGGGAGGCTCGGGGGGCTTTATGAGGGCATGGCTGTCGTGTGGTTCTGGCCCCGAGCTTGGCCCTCTGTGCACCTGACAGCACAGGACCAAATGCCGGGTGGCCCAGCAGCATCAGAGCAAGAGCAGAAACTACCAGCTCCCCCGCAAATAGCTCACCAGGCAACAGCGCCCTGAGCTCTGCCTGGGAGGAGGCCCCAGCCAGGAGGGTGGAGCCGGATGCCAGTCACAGGCTCTCTGGGCGATTATACCCAGAGTGTGCGGATACCCAGCAGCGGCCAGCCCCGAGGCCAGCCTGGGGCTCCGGGCAATGGACTGAAGCACATCCACTGGGTGACAGAGCCCAGGCATTGCATGGCGCGCGGGCAGTGCCACCTCTCAGACGGTGCCCTTGACCCGTTGTGCCGCTGGGCTCTGCAGTAACTGACTCCCCCCCCTCCACCCCCCAGTGGTTTCTCAGAGGTAACCCCAGCTCCAGGTAACCCAGCCTAGGACCGCAAAGATAACCCACGTCACTGGGAGTGTTGCCATTGCTGTGGGATTGCACAACGAGGAATACAGCGGGGTGTGCTCGGAAATGGCTGCGAGTTCCTTTTCAGCTGCTTAGAGAGGAAGGGTGGCCTTGTGGGGCAGGCACTAGATGGGGCTCAGGAGATCTGGGCTCAACCTCAGGCCCTGCCCTGGACTCCCTGGGTGCACGGTCTCAGGGGGGAGCACTACCCTTCGCCTGCCATGTCCACTTCCTTTGCCTCAGTTTGCCAGGCTCTGTGCTGTGCCCTGCCCTTTAAACAGTCCCTTGGGAGGAGCCCGCCAGTGGGCCAGACCCCCAAGGGGTCACACCCTGCCATGCGGCTGAGCCTTGAGCTCCAGCCCTTCTCCCCATGAGCTCTGCCCCGCCAGGCGGATCCCTGCTCACAGTTCTCCTCCCCCAGCTTCAGCCACCCCCGGCAGCCTTCTGGGTCGGGTTTTATTCCCCAGCTGGTACCCAGCACGGGCCGGGCCGTAGGGCGGTGCAGAGAAGCCAGGCCAGGGCTCCTGTGAGCCACGCTGCTGTGGGAACCATGTTGGCTCCTCTTCGCTGTCGCCGTCCCTTTGGCTAGTCCCAGACAAGAGACCAGCCGTGTCCCCAGGCAGTTCCTATCACGGCCCCTCTCCTGCAGCACCACCACACTCAGCTCACCTGCTCAGAGCCTCCCTGGATACTGTCCATTGGTCACTCCGTTTCCACGGTCTCGGACTCTTCCATTGATGGGGGCCAAACCCCCAATGTCTCCTGCTTTGCCCCAGGGGCAGCACTGAACCCTTCTGCCCCCACCGGCTCACACGGCCCCGTGATAGGGACAGACGCACAGATTGACAGTTCCCACGTCCATGGCAGGGTGTGAGCATTCTGGGCCGTCCTCAACTCACTGCACTGGCTGCCCTAGAATAGCGGGCCAAGGTCAAGGTCTCCGTGCTGCTCAGTGGCCTGGGTCCCAGGCGAAGGCTCTGGGGTGCGGAGCGCGGCTGACAGCTGAGCTCCTCAGGCACCAGGGTAAAGCTCGTCCTCGCAGAGCGGGTCAGTCCCAGGATGGGGAATGAACTCTCACAGGAACTAAGGCCACCACAGACATCAGCACCTTCCACTGCACGTGCCATGTTCACGTCTCCCTCTGGCCTGCTCTGTAAACACACAGCAAAACCCCAAACCACCCCTGTGATGGTGCTGCCTGTTGGAGCCAGCTGAGGTCACTCAATCAGGGTGAACTGCAAACAAAACGGGGCAGACAAACCCCAAACGCTGGTGGATATTTCAATACTTAGATTTTCCAAGCCAGCACAAACAACTTCTATATTACCATACAGGTTACTCAGAAGTCCAAACAACGCAGTTCCCTTAAAGTACCCAGCCTCAGGCCTCCGTCCAGACACACCTGTCAGATATGATGATGATTACTGAGAATCTTATCTCATCATATAAAAGAAAAGGTTCTTCCAATCCCAAAGGATTAACCACATACCCAGGTTCAATTATAACTTAGATCTTACCCAAAATACACGCTATAGTCAATTCTTATTAACTAAGCTAAAATTTATTAAAAAAGAAAAGAGAGAGAGTGTTGGTTAAAAGATCAATACACAGACAGACTTGAATTCAATTCTTGAGGTTTAGATACATAGCAGAGGTGAGCCTGTAGTTGCCAAAAGTCCTTTTAGAAAATAGTCCATGGGTTATAGTCCAATGTCCATGTTCAGGGTGGCTCCAGTCAAAGACTGGGGATCTCAATCCTTATGGCTTAAGGTTCCTCCCTCTTGAAACCAAAGCAGATCTGAGATGATGTATGATCATGTCCCAGGGTTCTTATACATTTTCAGCAGCCTTTTGGCCTGAGAAAACAACAGGCTTAATTCTCCTTCCTCTAAACATCATGGCAATTAGCACAGGGTAATTTATCCATTAAACAGTTCAGCTACAGGTTACTACAACCTTTAAAGAGACATATAGACAAGCCTTGTTTGCTGACACCACAAGACCTGAGCAAACATTTACCCTTGAGATCTCTAACAATGCAGACTTGCGTTTTAAAGCTTTATTTATTTACCTATCTTTCTAACCAGTTTTTAAGGTTCATCCCTAGGTCAGGTTATTCTGTGAGTTAATTAACTCTTTCTGGCCCTGTCATGAGATATTATATTACACTCATAACGTCACACCCCCAACGCAAAATGGATGCAGGAAGGGATGACACAAACATCACTGAGTGCATCCTAAGGATTCCCCATCCGGGACAATGCATCAGCTACAATATTTTCCTTCCCCCTTATGTGGATTATATCCATTTCATACTCTTGAAGGGCTAAACTCCAACGCAGCAACCTGGAGTTGGTACCTTTGGCCTTGTGCAGCCAGACCAGAGGGGCATGATCACTTAATACAGTGAATTTTTGGTTGTACAAATAGGGCTTAAGCTGCTTGACGGCCCAGACAATGGCATAACATTTCTTCTTAATGGTAGCATAATTTTGCTCAGTGGGGGACAACTTTTTGCTTAGGTACGCCACAGGATGTCTCTTACCCCCCGCCCCCTCTTGCATCAGCACTGCCCCCAGCCCAATATTGGAAGCATCTGTACATAGCAAAAAAGGCTTTTCAAAATCTGGGCTGGCCAAAACAGGCTCTTTGGCCAAAGCGCTCTTTATGCTTTGAAATCCCTGCTCACACGCCTCTGTCCATTGCACCCGGTCTGGTTTTTCCTTTTTCGTCAGGTCTGTGATGGGAGCAACAATGTCACTGAATCCCTTTACAAACCTCCTGTAATAGTTGGCCAGA
Source organism: Platysternon megacephalum (assembly GCA_003942145.1). Lineage (NCBI taxonomy): Eukaryota > Metazoa > Chordata > Testudines > Platysternidae > Platysternon > Platysternon megacephalum. The sequence goes on along the minus strand of QXTE01000213.1, from coordinate 74,655 downwards.
CCAATGAACGACTGGACCTGCTTCTTAGTTCTAGGGGTAGGCCAGTTCTTAATGGCCTCCACCTTTAAAGGCTCAGGGCGCAGTTGCCCATTGCCCACCCTGTGCCCCAGGTAGGTCACCTCAGCAGCTCCCATTCTGCATTTAGAAACCTTAACAGTTAGGTTGGCCTCCCTGAGCCGGTGCAACACAATCCCTATGTGGTTAAGGTGGTCTTGCCACGAGTGGCTGAAGATGGCTAGGTCATCTATATAGGCCCTTGCAAAAGATTCCAATCCCCGTAGGACCTCATTTATAAGTCTCATGAAAGTAGCCCCTGAATTTCGCATCCCAAAGGGCAACACTTTAAACTCATATAGGCCAGATTCCACTATGAAAGCGGACTTTTCTCGTGCATCAGCATCTAGGGGTATTTGCCAGTACCCCCTAGTCAGGTCCAGGGTGCTTATAAACTTTGCCCCTCCCAGTGTATCTAACAGATCCTCTATTCTGGGTGTGGGGTAAGGGTCAGGCTGAGTGATAGCATTTAGCTTCCTGTAATCCACACAAAACCTCATGGTCTTATCCTTTTTTGGTACCATCACAATGGGAGAGGCCCAGGGGCTCATGGATCTGGTGATGACTCCCATTGTCAACATGCTTTCCACCTCTTCCTGGATCTGTCTCTGCATCTCTCCCTTGGCCCTGTACGCTCTGCTAGGAGCTGGGCGGGGACCCATCGTCTGAATGGAGTGTGTCATCCTATCAGTGAGCCCTGGCCTGTTGGAGAATGTTCGATTGTGGTGTTTTAACAACATTAGCAGTTCCGTCCTTTGAGGGGGGCTTAAACCCTCCCCCATCTCAATGCTCTCGAGAGGCGTTTCCTCCTGGCTTTCAGCAACCATGTCAATCAAAGGGACGGATACCGCCTCCTCCTCAGCACAACAGATCATGTTCACACTCACCTCCCTTGCATGGTAAGCTTTCATTCTGTTCACATGCACTGTCTGCACACTTCCCCGGCCCTGGGGTCTCCTCACATCATAGGTAACCTCATTAATCCGTTCCACTACCTCCACGGGTCCAGTCCAAACATCTTTCATCTTGTTCTTCCGGACAGGATCCAGCACCAGCACCATGTCCCCTATTTCAAACGCTCTCTCCTTAGCACCTCTGTCATACCAGGCTTTCTGAGTATCCTGGCTCTCTTTCAGATTCTGCTCAACCAACTTCATCATCTCTTGCAAACTCTCCTTGAACTGAGCCACATACTCAGCCACTGGCTGCGCTGTCTCCTCCACATCACCTTCCCATGAGTCTCGAACCAAATCTAGGGGCCCCCGGACCTGCCTCCCATAGAGCAGTTCAAAGGGAGCAAACCCTGTAGACTCTTGGGGCACGCTCCTGTACGCATACAATAGATACGGCAGCACAACATCCCAGTCATTCTGGCGTCTATCCACATACATTTTCAACATAGACTTCAGGGTTCCATTGAACCTTTCCACTAGACCGTTAGTCTGGGGGTGGTAGGGAGCAGCTTTCAGGTGCTTCACCCCACATAACTCCCACAACTGCTTGAAAACCACAGACATAAAGTTAGACCCACGGTCAGACAATATTTCCTTGGGAAAACCCACTCTGCTAAAAATAGAGAACAAGGCCGTTGCCACTGTCTCTGCCTCAATATTTGCCAATGCTAC
>QXTE01000213.1:59523-71256 GCA_003942145.1 Platysternon megacephalum | reverse complement strand
TGTAGTTGCCAAAAGTCCTTTTAGAAATAGTCCATAGGTTATAGTCCAATGTCCATATTCAGGGTGGCTCCAGTCAAAGACTGGGGATCTCAATCCTTATGGCTTAAGGTTCCTCCCTCTTGAAACCAAAGCAGATCTGAGATGATGTATGATCATGTCCCAGGGTTCTTATACATTTTCAGCAGCCTTTTGGCCTGAGAAAACAACAGGCTTAATTCTCCTTCCTCTAAACATCATGGCAATTAGCACAGGGTAATTTATCCATTAAACAGTTCAGCTACAGGTTACTACAACCTTTAAAGAGACATATAGACAAGACCTGTTTGCTGACACCACAAGACCTGAGCAAACATTTACCCTTGAGATCTCTAACAATGCAGACTTGCGTTTTAAAGCTTTATTTATTTACCTATCTCTCTAACCAGTTTTTTAAGGTTCATCCCTAGGTCAGGTTATTCTGTGAGTTAATTAACTCTTTCTGGCCCTGTCATGAGATATTATATTACACTCATAACGTCACAACCCCAGCACACACTTCTCCCCAGGGGAGAGGCTGAGCGGCAGAACAAACCACACATGGCGGATGTTTAACGCCCTCCTGGAAGGCGCTCGGCTACTTCAGTGACCGGGGTAGGGTAAGGCCCTGTCTAGGACAGAATGCGCAGGCAGCGCCGAGCACGATGGGGCCCTGAACTCAGCTGGGCCTCAGGTGCTGCTCGTTGTTCAAAGGAGATCTGTGTGATGGGGGAATATTGTGCTACTCACTCGAGTCCTTCCCCCGACCCCACCAGGCTGGCTCCAGACTCCACTTCCATGGTGCTCTGTGAGGTACTAGCACCCCTCCTTCCCCCTGTCTGTACCGTGCTTCTGGATCGGCCATGCTGTGGTGACGGCACTTCAGGGCCCAGGTTAGGATGGGGAGGGAGTTTTAGCTGCACAGCCTTATCCGCAGAGTGCTGCCAGCTCCAGGAAGCTGCTGGACACTGTGGGCAGCGTGCCAAGGCAAAGCATTGCAGGAGGGTGCGAACCAGACCCAGAGAGACCATATCCACCGCCCAAAGACGAGCCCTCTGAGCTGGAGGCACAGGAGCCTGAGGTGTCCCGTCCCCCTCCACCCACCTGTACTCTCTCGTCTCCGAGGTGATAGCCTGGGCCCTGGTGTAGAAGAGATTGGGGGGGGTTCCCTCAGAGTCAGGATTTCTCACATTGCAACACTGCTCCTGCCCTCAGGCCTTCTACCATGTGCCACCTCTGTCTTGAGGGGAGTCCCGTGGCTTGCTGGCAGCCCACTTGGCTTTCAGTTCAAAGTTTAAGTTAAGTTTGCAACTAGCAAAAGACTCAAAAACTAATAGCAAAAAAAAATTTAAGTACATGTGACAGGTTTGCTCTACTCACCGCTGGATGGCGCTGCCTCCTGGCGGTTCCGGGGATTCGCTTGGTCAGGCCAGCGCCCCTTCCAGTGGTTACACCCCGTCAGTTTCTCCCCTGCAGCCCCTCTCTCGCTCTCAGGAGTCACAGTGTCCTCTTCGGGACTCAGCCCTCCGGCCAGGTCACTACTGTGATTTCCCCTTCTGGGGGAGCGTAGCAAGGTTCCCACTCTCCGGCAGTATCGGGCAGTCTTCTGCTTCACTGCCTCACGGTGCCGCTCCCACAGGGGAACCTGGGCCCACCCTCTACTCCAGCTTCCGGCTCAGAGACCCTCAACACAGCAGCCAAGGTCCTTTCCCTGCACCTTGCTGCCTTTCCCTGAGCTGCTTCTGTACCTCCTGGCCTTCCCCGCTCCTCTGGGTTTGCCAGTCTCTTCCCTCCGTCCTCCCAGGGACTAGCTTTAGGGAACTCATCTCTGCAGCCTCCAAACACTCCTCCCTCTTCCCAGGGAGTGACTGCAGCCTTTCCCAGCTGCCTCTTCCGCTGCCAGCCTCCTGGCTTTTGTAGAAACCCCGCCTGTCCCTCGCAGGTGAGCATCTACCTGATTAGCTGCCTCCAGCCTAAAGCTCCCCTGCTTGCAGCCTAATTAGCTGATTGAGGCCCCCTGGCCTAATCCAGCTCTTGCAGGGCCAATGCGGAGAGCATACCCCATCACAGTACAGCAGAAGCAGGAAGCTGCCAAACAATCAGTGGGGCCACTGGACGATCGAGATGCTACAGGAGCACTCAAGGATAAGGCCATTGCAGAGCAGCTAAATCAATTCTTTGCATCGGTCTTCACGGCTGAGGATGTGAGGGAGATTCCCAAACCTGAGCCACTCTTTTTAGGTGACAGATCTGAGGAACTGCCCCTGATTGTCTCCAAAATCATGTCAATCAGTAGTGGAGAATTTGGAACAAACTGATAAATTAAACAATAAGTCACCAGGCCCAGATGGTATCACCCAAGGGTTCTGAAGGAACTCAGATATGAAACTGGAGAACTACTAGGTGTGATATGTAAACCGCCTCTGTACCAAATGACGAGGATAGCTAATGTGACGCCAATTTTTAAAAAAGGCTCCAGAGGCGATCCCGGCAATTACAAGCCAGGAAGCCTAACTTCAGTATCAGGCAAATTGGTTGAAATTATGGTAAACAACAGAATTATCCAACACATAAATGAACACGATATATTGGGGAAGAGTCAACACAGCTTTTGTAATGGGAAATCATGCCTCACCAATCTACTAGAATTCTTTGAGGGTGTCAGCAGACATGTGGACAAGGGGAAATCCAGTGGATATAGTGCACTTAGATTTTCAGAAAGCCTTTGACAAGCTCCCTCACCAAAGTAAGCTGTCATGGGAGAAGAGGGAAGGTCTTCTCAGGGATCAGTAACTGGTTAAAAGACAGGAAACAAAGGGTAGGAATAAATGGTCAGTTTTCAGAATGGAGAGAGGTAAATAGTGGTGTCTCACAGGTATCTGTACTGGGACCAGTCCTATTCAACATATTCATCAATGAGCTGAAAAAGGGGTAAACAGTCAGATGGCAACATTTTCAGATGATACAAAATTACTCAGTGTAGTTAAGTCCAAAGGAGACTGCGATGAGTTGCAAAGGAATTTCATAAAACTGGGTGGTTGGGCAACAAACTGGCAGATGAATTTCAATGTCAATAAATGAAAAGTAATGCACATTGGAAAACATAATCCCAACTCTACATATAAAATGATGGGGTCTAAATTAGCCATTACCACTGAAGAAAGATTTTGGAGTCATTGTGGAGAGTTCTCTGAAAACATCCACTCAATGTACAGCAGCCGCTAAAAAAGCGAACAGAATGTTAGGAACCATTAGGAAAGGGAGAGATAAGAAGACCGTAAATATCCTAATGGCACTGTCACGGGGAGTGGGGGAGTCAGGGCCCTGCACCCCTGTTCCTGGGATTCACCGTGACTCAGCCAGCCAGTAAAACGGAAGGTTTATTAGATGACAGGAACACAGCCCCAAGCAGAGCTTGTAGGTACAACCAGAACCCCTCAATCCAGTCCTTCTGGGGGGTTTAGGGAACTTAGCCCCCAGCTTGGGGTTCCCTGCGTTTCACCACCCAGCCCAAAACTGAAACTAAAAACTCCTCCCACAGGTCTCCCCCCTCCCCCTGCTCCTCCTCTCCTTTGTTCAGTCTCCCGGCCAGAAGGTGTCACTTCTCCCACCCCCCCTCCTGGCTCAGGTTACAGCTCAGGTAGCTTCCTTCCCATCCCCAATGTAACTCCCCTGCCACATTCCCAGGTCAAATCCGCCCTGCTCTGTCACAGGCACTATATGAATCCATGGTCACCGACACCTTGAACACTGTGTGCAGAAGTGGTCGCCCCATCTCAAAAAAGATATATTGGAATTGGCAAAGGTTCAGAAAAGGGCAACAAAAATGATTAGGGGGATGGAGCTTCCGTATGAGGAGAGATAAATAAGACTGGGACTTTTCAGCTTGGAAAAGAGACGACTAAGGGGGATACGATAGAGGTCTATAAAATCATGACTGGTGTGGAGAAAGTAAATAAGGAAGTGTTATTTGCTTCTCATAACACAAGAACCAGGGGTCACCCAATGAAATTAACAGGCAGCAAGTTTAAAGCAAACAAAAGGAAGTATTTCTTCACACAACGCACAGTGAACCTGAGGAAATCGTTGCCAGGGGATGTTGTGAAGTCCGCAAGTATAACAGGGTTCAAAAAAGAATGAGGTAAGTTCATGGAGGACAGGTCCATCAATGGCTATTAGCCAGGATGGGCAGGGATGCAACCCCATGCTCTGGGTGTCGCTAGCTTCTGACTGTCAGAAGCTGGGACTGGACAACAGGGGATGGATCACTTGATGATCACCTGTTCTGTTCATTCCCTCGGAAGCACCTGACATTGGCCATTGTCAGAAGACAGGATACTGGGCTAGATGGACCATTGGTCTGACCCAGAATGGCCATTTTTATGTTCTTAATTAACAGCCCAAACATCTATACATCATTATATGTCTAGGGACAAAGAATGGAGGCCACACTTCCAGGGTGGGGGACTGTATCCTGGAAAGCAGTGACTGAACAGACTGAGGGATCATGGTGGAACCCAAATGAACATGAGCTGCCGGTGGGCTGTTGTGCCCAGGAGAGCTAATGTGATCGTTGGATGTGTAAATGAGGGAACATTAAGCAGGAGTAGGGAGGTGACTTCACTTCTCTACATGGCAGTAGTGAGACTGCTCCTGGAATAGAGTGTCTCCTTCCGGCGTCCACACTTCAAAAGGACGTTGACAAATTGAAAAGGGTTCAGAAGAGAGTGACACGAAGGTCTGGAAACCTGCCTTCCAGTGATCGGTCTAGGAAGTTCCATTGATTCGGCTTCTCCAAGAGAGGCAGCTCCTGGCCTGCGAGGCTGAGCCCAGTCCCCCGCTCCAGAGATGGTGACCTGGCGCATGGGGTTGCAGCACTGCCCAGGTTTGGTCTGGCTGCTCCTCTGCCATGACAGGAGACGGCCGAGCCAAATTTGAGGGAGTGGCGTTGGAACCTGGTGCATGGGTGGCAGTGCCACTCACTCAAATTTGGCCTGGCCATCCCCTCTTCTCCCCACCCATCAAGACAGAGGGGCGGCCGGGTCAAACCTGAGCCATGCTGCGACCCCCAGCACCAAGTCGCAACGCCGGAACGGGGAGCCAGGCCCAGCCCCGTGGACAGGAGCCCCTATTGTGGAGTGAGCTCGCTCTCCAGCACCCCCTGTTTGGGGGCCACCCCTCCGCAGGTTTGGATTAGGGCTGATGGGTGGTTGGGCCCCCACGGTGAGACTCAGACTCATAGACTTTAAGGTCAGAAGGGACCATTATGATCATCTAGTCTGACCTCCCGCATGATGCAGGCCACAAAAGCTGACCCACCCACTCCAGGATTAATTCTCTCCCTTGAATCAGCTGTTGAAGTCCCCAAATCATGATTTAAAGACTTCAAGTTGCAGAGAATCCTCCAGCAAGCGACCCCTGCCCCATGCTGCGGAGGAAGGCGAAAAACCTCCAGGGCCTCTGCCAATCTACCCTGGAGGAAAATTCCTTCCCGACCCCAAATATGGCGATCAGCTGAACCCCGAGCATGCGGGCAAGACTCTCCAGCCCGACCCTTAGGAAAATGAATATTAATATCCCATCATTGACCCATGGTACTAATTACCAGTGATGGCAAGATATTGACCTATTGACTAAGATCACGTTATCCCTTCAAACCATCCCCTCCATAAACTTATCAAGCTTAATCTTAAAGCCCGAGAGGTTTTTCGCCCCCACTGTTTCCCTCGGAAGGCTGTTCCAGAACTTCACTCCTCTGATGGTTAGAAACCTTCGCCTAATTTCAAGCCTAAACTTCCCGACGGCCAATTTATATCCATTTGTTCTCGTGTCCACGTGAGTACTGAGCTGAAATAATTCCTCTCCCTCCTTGGTATTTATCCCTCTGATATATTTAAAGAGAGCAATCATATCTCCCCTCAGCCTTCTTTTGGTTAAGGTAAACAAACCGAGCTCCTCAAGTCTCCTTTCATATGACAGTCCTTCCATTCCCCGGATCATCTTAGTGGCCCTTCTTTGTACCCGTTCCAGTTTGAATTCATCCTTCTTAAACATGGGAGACCAGAACTGCACACAGTACTCCAAATGAGGTCTCACCAATGCCTTGTACAATGGTACTAGCACCTCCTTATCTCTACTAGAAATACCTCACCTAATGCATCCCAAGACCGCACTAGCTTTTTTCACGGCCACGTCACATTGCCGACTCATAGTCATCCTGCGATCAACCAGGACTCCGAGGTCCTTCTCCTCCTCCGTTACTTCCAACTGATGCGTCCCCAGCTTATAACTAAAATTCTTGTTACTCATTCCTAAATGCATAACCTTACATTTCTCGCTATTAAATTTCATCCTATTACTATTACTCCAGTTTACAAGGTCATCCAAATCTCCCTGCAGGATATCCCGATCCTTTTCCGAATTGGCAACACCTCCCAACTTCGTGTCATCCGCAAACTTTATCAGCCCACTCCTACTTTTGGTTCCGAGGTCAGTAATAAATAGATTAAATAAAATCGGACCCAAAACCGAACCTTGAGGAACTCCACTGGTAACCTCCCTCCAACCTGACAGTTCACCTTTCAGTATGACCCGCTGCAGTCTCCCCTTTAACCAGTTCTTTATCCACCTCTGGATTTTCATATCGATCCCCATCTTTTCCAATTTAACTAATAATTCCTCGTGCGGTACCGTATCAAACGCCTTACTGAAATCAAGGTATATTAGATCCACCGCATTTCCTTTGTCTAAAAAATCTGTTACTTTCTCAAAGAAGGAGATCAGGTTGGTTTGGCACGATCTACCCTTTGTAAAACCGTGTTGTAATTTGCCCCAATTGCCATTGATCTCAAGGTCCTCAACTACTTTCTCCTTCAATATTTTTTCCATGACTTTGCACACTACAGATGTTAAACTAACAGGCCTGTAGTTACCCGGGTCACTTTTTTTCCCCTTCTTAAAAATAGGAACTACATTAGCTAATCTCCAGTCAAACGGTACAACCCCCGAGTTTACAGATTCATTAAAAATTATCGCTAACGGGCTTGCAATTTCACTCGCCAGTTCCTTTAATATTCTAGGATGAAGATAATCCGGGCCGCCCGATTTACTCCCGTTAAGCTATTCGAGTTTGGCTTTAACCTCGGATACTGTAATGTCTCCCCCCCCCCCCCCGCTTTAATCCCATCAGTCACGCTGCCACTAAGCCCTTCGTTAGCCTCATTAAAGACAGAGGCAAAATATTCGTTTAGATATTGTGCCATGCCTAGATTATCCTTGATCTCCACACCATCTACGGTCTTAAGCGGTCCCACTTCTTCTTTCTTGGTTTTCTTCCTATTTATGTGGCTAAAAAACCTTTTACTATTGGTTTTAATTCCCTTCGCAAGGTCCAGTTCTACCCGGCTTTTGGCCTTTCTCACTCCATCCCTACACGCTCTGACCTCAATAAGGTAGGTTTCTTTGCTGATCCCTCCCATCTTCCACTCCTTGAACGCTTTCTGTTTTTTCTTAATCATCCCTCTGAGACGCTTGCTCATCCAGCTCGGTCTAAAACTGCTACATACAAACCGTTTCCCCTTTCTAGGGATACAGGCCTCTGACAGCTCCTGCAACTTCAACTTGAAATAATCCTAGGCGTCTTCTGCCTTTAGATCCCTGAATATGTTAGTCCAAGGAGGAGGTGGCAGTGGAGAAGGCCTGCTGAGGGATCCCCTCATGAATTCACACCCAAGACTTCACACACCCTTTCCCCCAAAGCCCCTGACTCCACTCAGTTTACCAGGCCTGCGCTGTGATCTCTGTCACCAACCGGCAGCCCTACCCATGCCTGAGAGGCTGGAGCTGGCTGTAAACATGAGACTCACCAGCTGCTCTCCGCCTTGGGCACCCAACAGTCACTCTGGCCTCGTGCTGATCTGCCTCAGACAGCTCACCATTAGTCCCAGGAAACCCGAGCCCAGCATGCCACTGGGCTAGCAGCATAGAATCATAGAATATCAGTGTTGGAAGGGACCTCAGGAGGTATCTAGTCCAACCCCCTGCTCAAAGCAGGACCAAACCCAACTAAATCAGCCCAGCCAGGGCTTTGTCAAGCCTGACCTTAAAAACCTCTAAGGAAGGAGATTCCACCACCTCCCTAGGTAACCCATTCCAGTGCTTCACCACCCTCCTAGTGAAAAAGTTTTTCCTAATATCCAACCTAGACCTCCCCCACTGCAACTTGAGACCATTGCTCCTTGTTCTGTCATCTGCCACAACTGAGAACAGCCGAGCTCCATCCTCTTTGGAACCCCCTTTCAGGTAGTTGAAGGCAGCTATCAAATCCCCCCTCATTCTTCTCTTCTGCAGACTAAACAATCCCAGTTCCCTCAGCCTCTCCTTGTAAGTCATGTGCCCCAGTCCCCTAATCATTTTCGTTGCCCTCCACTGGGCTCTCTCCAATTTGTCCACATCCCTTCCGTAGTGGGGGGCCCAAACTGGACACAGTACTCCAGATGAGGCCTCACCAGTGCCGAATAGAGGGGAATAATCACTTCCCTCGATCTGCTGGCAATACCCCTACTAATACAGCCCAATATGCCATTAACCTTCTTGGCAACAAGGGCACACTGCTGACTCATATCCAGCGTCTCATCCACTGTAATCCCCAGGTCCTTTTCTGCAGAACTGCTGCTTAGCCAGTCGGTCCCCAGCCCATAGCAGTGCATGGGATTCTTCCGTCCTAAGTGCAGGACTCTGCACTTGTCGAACCTCATCAGGTTTCTTTTGGCCCAATCCTTCAATTTGTCTAGGTCACTCTGGACCCTATCCCTACCCTCCAGCGTATCTACCTCTCCCCCCAGCTTAGTGTCATCCACAAACTTGCTGAGGGTGCAATTCATCCCATCATCCAGATCGTTAATGAAGATGTTGAACAAAATCGGCTCCAGGACCGACCCTTGGGGCACTCCGCTTGATACCGGCTGCCAACTAGACATGGAGCCGTTGATCACTACCTGTTGAGCCCGACGATCTAGCCAGCTTTCTATCCACCTTCTAGTCCATTCATCCAGCCCATACTTCTTTAACTTGCCGGCAAGAATACTGTGGGAGACCGTATCAAAAGCTTTGCTAAAGTCAAGATATATCACGTCCACCGCTTTCCCCATATCCACAGAGCCAGTTATCTCCTCATAGAAGACAATCAATCAGGTTGGTCAGGCATGACTTGTCCTTAGTGAATCCATGTTGACTGTTCCTGAGAGGGCCGACTCCAGGTTTTCTGCCGCCACAAGCGGCAAAAAAAAAAAAAAAAAAAAAGCCGCTGCAGCGCGATCGCGCCGCTCCACTCCTCGGCGGCAATTCGGCAGCAGGTCCTTTGCTCCAAGAGGGACTGAGGGACCCGCCGCAGAAGACCCGGATGTGCCGCCCCAATAGCGGCCGGAGTGCCGCCCCTTAGTATTGGCCACCCCAAGCGCCTGCTTCTTTAGCTGGTGCCTGGAGCTGGCCCTGGTTCCTGATCACCTTCCTCTCCTCCAAGTGCTTCAAAATGGATTCCTTGAGGACCGGCTCCATGATTTTTCCAGGGACTGAGGTGAGGCTGACCAGTCTGTACCTCTTCCCCAAACCCCCGCCCCTGCTCCACCCCAGCTCTGCCCCTGCTCACCAGGAACCACCCACACCTCTTGGGCTGGTGGCCATGGTGTCCACCTGTAGGTTTCAGGTTCCACTCCGGCGACAGCAGCCATCAGGTGACGCAAGCGAGCCCAGCTAGCCTAGGGCTGGTGGGTGCAGTGGCGGTTTAGGGGGAGGAGAAGCCCCGTGTCCGACCCTGGCAGCAGCTGTGCTGGGGGTGGAAGGGAGGAGGAGGAGAAGCCCTGACCCCGGCAGGAGATGCAGGGCTGAAGCCCCAACCCCCCTCTGTGCAGAGCTGGCCTGAGCCCCTCTCTCTCCCATTCCCACCTATGTGGAGCTGGCTCTCATTCTCAGGCTGTGGAGAAATTCAGCCCCAATCTACCAACCTTGGTATCTTCATTTCCCCCCATCATGACTGTCACGGAGTGTGGGGGAGTCCGGGCCCTGCACCGCTCTCCTTACGATTCACCGTGACTCTCAGCCAGCCAGTAAAACGGAAGGTTTATTAGATGACAGGAACACAGTCCCAAGCAGAACATGTAGGTACAACCAGAACCCCTCAATCAAGTCCTTCTGGGGTGATTTAGGGAACTTAGCCCCCAGCTTGGGGTTCCCTGCGTTTCACCACCCAGCCCAAAAGCTCCCACTCTCACCAAAAACCTCCAGCCGGTCTCCCCTCCCCCTGCTCTTCCTCTCCTTTGTTCAGTCTCCTGGCCGAAGGTGTCACTTCTCCCACCCCCTCTCCTGGCTCAGGTTACAGCTCAGGTAGCTTCCTTCCCATCCCCACTGTAACTCCCCTGCAACATTCCCAGGTCAAATCCGCCCTGCTCCCTGCTCCGTCACATCTCTCCCCCCTTTGAGACTGAACTGAGCGGGGTCACTCTGACCAGTGACCTGGGGAAGTTCAGGGCCCCCTCTCCGGGACAACGCATCCGCTGTCAGGTTGGCACTTCCCTTCACATGGACCACGTCCATGTCATAATCCTGCAGGAGCAGGCTCCACCTCAGGAGCTTGGCGTTGGCTCCCTTCATCTGGTGCAGCCAGGTCAGGGGAGAGTGGTCGGTGTACACGGTGAAGTGTCGCCCAAAGAGATATGGCTCTAGTTTCTTGAGGGCCCACACCATGGCCAGACACTCCTTCTCGATGGCTGCGTAGTTCTGCTCCCGGGGTAGCAACTTCTTGCTCAGGTACACAATGGGGTGTCTCTCCCCCTTTTCATCCTCCTGCATTAACACCGCCCCCAGTCCTGTGTCGGAGGCGTCGGTGAACACCATAAAGGGCTTGTCAAAGTCTGGGTTTGCCAGAACCGGGCCACTGACCAGAGCCTCCTTCAGCGCCCGGAGAGCCTCCTGGCACTCCTCGGTCCAGACCACCTTGTCTGGCTTCCCCTTCTTGCACAGCTCAGTGATGGGGGCAGCTATGGAGCTAAAGTGGGGCACGAACCTTCGATAGTACCCCGCCATCCCAATAAAGGCTTGGACCTGCTTTTTGGTTTGGGGAGCGGGCCAGTCTCTGATTACCTCCACTTTGTCTGGTTCCGGCTTTAGGCAGCCGCTCCCCACCCGATGACCTAGGTAGGATACTTCAGCCATCCCCACCTTGCACTTCTCGGCTTTTACGGTCAGCCCAGCCTCCTGGAGTCGGTCCAGCACTTGTTTAACCTGGGACACGTGACCCTCCCAGGTCTGGCTAAAGACACAGATGTCGTCAATATACGCCACGGCAAAACTCTCCATCCCCCTCAGTAGCTGATCCACCAGGCGCTGGAAGGTGGCTGGCGCTCCCTTGAGGCCGAAAGGTAGGGTCAGGAACTCAAAGAGCCCCAGCGGGGTGATAAAGGCCGACTTCAGCCTGGCATCTGCATCTAGCGGCACTTGCCAGTAACCCTTTGTAAGATCCATAGTGGTGAGGTACCGAGCGCCTCCCAGCTTGTCGAGGAGCTCGTCAGGCCTGGGCATGGGGTAGGCATCGGATACCGTGATGGCATTGAGCTTCCGATAGTCCACACAGAACCGGATAGATCCGTCCTTTTTGGGGACCAGCACCACCGGCGAGGCCCAAGGGCTGGAAGATGGCTGGATCACCCCCAAAGCCAGCATGTC
>QXTE01000213.1:27343-58222 GCA_003942145.1 Platysternon megacephalum | reverse complement strand
GCTCGCTGCAATTCCCCGGGGGACCCTGTTACTGCAACAGTCCTTCTCACTGGTCACACGCTCCCAGGGGTTAATCACTCCTGAAACCGTCCCTCGCTGACTCTTCGCCTGGTCCCCGTCAATCCCCCTTCGTTTTACTGCTCCCCAGTCACTTACTGCAGGAAGTGCCGTCCACGGGGTGCAGTAGATCCCACCGCTGCCACCAGTTGTCACGGAGTGTGGGGGAGTCCGGGCCCTGCACCCCTCTCCTTACGATTCACCGTGACTCTCAGCCAGCCAGTAAAACGGAAGGTTTATTAGATGACAGGAACACAGTCCCAAGCAGAACATGTAGGTACAACCAGAACCCCTCAATCAAGTCCTTCTGGGGTGATTTAGGGAACTTAGCCCCCAGCTTGGGGTTCCCTGCGTTTCACCACCCAGCCCAAAAGCTCCCACTCTCACCAAAAACCTCCAGCCGGTCTCCCCTCCCCCTGCTCTTCCTCTCCTTTGTTCAGTCTCCTGGCCGAAGGTGCCACTTCTCCCGCCCCCTCTCCTGGCTCAGGTTACAGCTCAGGTAGCTTCCTTCCCATCCCCACTGTAACTCCCCTGCAACATTCCCAGGTCAAATCCGCCCTGCTCCCTGCTCCGTCACATCGACACAGCCATGAATGGATTTAGCCTAGGAGGCAGGTATTAGCAGGTGGGATCTAGGGCACCCAGAGGTGAAGTGACTTTCCCAAGGCTAAGCAGGGAGTCTGTGGCAGAGCAGATAACCAAACCCAGAACACCTGGCCCCCAGGCCTGTGCCTTAACCACTAGGCAACCCTTCCTACCCCAAGGAGGGGGCGCCTCTTCTGTGCTTTGAGTGCGTGGGTGGGCCAGGGCCGAGCCACCAGGAGGGGGAGTAGAGAGAGAGAGGGGAAAAGGGACATGGGTAGGAAGAAGGTGGTGACCCACCCCGAGGCAGGTGTTAAACAACCATTGGCCAGCAGGGGAACTATAAACAATTCCATAAGAGACAGTGGCTCTTATTGCTCAGCTCTGACTCTGCGAGCGGGGCCCACCAGGACATGCCTGAGCCAGTCTCTCTCCAGGAGCAGGGATTAAGAGTATCAAATAAGGGACCGTGGCATCCTGAGAACATCGTTCTCCTCTCCCGCCTATGCTGAAGGCAACAAGAACACTGCAAGACAAAGACTCGAACTGAGGAGACTGCTCCCAGTCTGAGAAGGAAATTCAGCCTGTGCATTAAGAACTGTCACCTACCTGCAAGGTCCAGTGGGGTGAGAAAAGCTGTTTGAATCAACACTTGCTTAGTCTAAAAGTTTAGGATTTAGAATGCGTGTTTACGTTTTACTTTCTTAAGGTAACTCTCGCTGACCTTTATGTCTACCACCTACAATCACTTAAAATCCATCCTTCTGCAGTTAATAAACTTATTTTAATGTTTTATCTTTACCAGTGAGTTTGTCCTAAGTGCGTGGGGAATCTGCTCCGGTTACAATGTCTGGTGCATGTCCACTTTCCTTTGATGAAGTGGCAAGCCAATTAGTGAGCTCGCACTGTTCACAAGAAGGTTTTGAGCAGTACAAGACAGTATATTCCTGGGGTGCAAGGCTGGGGCTTGGGAGATTTTCTGGGGTTTCCCTGTGTATAGTTCACAGAATCATAGGAGTGGAAGGGACCATCTAGTCCAGTCCCATGAGTGGCTTGGAGAATATTCATACAACGTAGCTGGGTGCGGAGTGATCACAGCACCTGCTGCGTGTTGCTGGCCTGGCTTTGTGAGAGACAGCCCAGGCTGGAGAGTTGGGGCACAGGTTGTACCCCAGGGATCCCATCAGAGTGGCCCAGCGAGCACCGTTGCACAGCTGTTGTACTGAGTGAGGTTTACACTTTATGCACTGGTGTAATGATTTTAAGTGTGATGGCTGAGAATAGTCAAAGAGACGGTTACAAGTTTGTTATTTTCTGCTTGCTTATTTCGGGGAAAGGAAATAGGAACAGAAAGGCATAACGATGAGCCAGAGTGAAACAGTTGCAAAGTTAGAGATATGCCAATTACAGGCAGCGGAAAAAGAGAGACCCTGAGTGTCAGCTGGAAATGAAAGAACTGAAGATAAAGGAGAAAGAGGCAGAGGCTGTCAGGGAAGAAGCAGCAGATCAGTGGGTCCTTGAGCTGAAAGCCAGAGAAGCTGAGAAACAGAGAGAGAGAAAACACCAACTGGATGTGCTAGAGAAGCAGAAGCAGAACCCACCAAGCCCAACGGTTCCCATCACTGAAGAATCCACACTTGGGACCAGTTGCATACAAGGAAACAGACGATATCACAGAATATTTTATTACTTTCAAGAAGCTGTGTGTGCCGTACATGTAATTCCTGCTAACAAGAAAGTCCCCGAGTGCAAAGTTAACTGGTAAAGCTCTAAATATAGTCAGTGAAATGGCAACGGAGGATGCTTTAACCCACTGTAAATTTAAAAATACTGTTTTTGCAAAGGTTTCAAATTACCTGATACATATAGGGTGAAATTTAGAAATCTTAAGAGGGGTGCTGGTCTGAGTAATGGTGACTATGTAAACAGGATGAATTGACCTGATAAGAAAATGGGTGAGGGGACAAGGCATTGAAAACCTTAAGCCGCTGACTGATCTCATTGGTCAAGTACATTGTTTAAACACCTGTAAAGATGATGTAAACCAGTGTTTATGGGATAAAATGTGAAGACTGTGGAGGAGAGGACGTCTCTAGCTGATGGCTTTGAGCTGACCCTGGCATCTATTGAAAGTAAACCACAGACAGGAGTTTAAACCTGCTGGGAAGGGAGGTTCCTGTTTTACTCCTGCGAGAAAGGAGGGTGGGTGGGGCACTCACCTCCCCAGAACCATTTATCTAATTCCCATCCCCAACCTCCTGTGTAAACAAGTTTCAGAGTCGCAGCCGTGTTAGTTTGTATCCGCAAAAAGAACAGGAGTACGTGTGGCACCTTAGAGAGACTAACATTTATTGGAGCATAAGCTTTCGTGGGCTACAGCTCACTTCTTCGTATGCATAGACTGGAACATATAGTATAAATATCTTCTTACTATATGTTCCAGTCTATGCATACGAAGAAGTGAGCTGTAGCCCACAAAAGCTTATGCTCAAATAAATTTGTTAGTCTCTAAAGTGACTTGCATCCGAAGAAGTGGGTATTCACCCACGAAAGCTCATGCTGCAAAACGTCTGTTAGTCTATAAGGTGCCACAGGATTCTTTGCTGCTTTTACAGATCCAGACTAACACGGCTACCCCTCCGATACTTGACACGTACTCCTGTTCTTTTTGTGTAAACAGAAGAGCCCAAAAGGTGCTATCACTGTAATTCCACTGATCACCTGGGGAACAAATGCTCTGTGCAGGAAGGAAGCAGGCAACAAGTAACCGATGTTAATGCTGTTGCCCTCAGGTGCCTCAGAGGCTTCTGTGCTGAAACTTACATTGGTTTTTGTAGGATTGGAGTCCGCAGAACCAAACACGAAGCAAATAAAGGTTGTCAAAATTAATGTCGGGGAATACTTAGGATGGGAAGATAAAGGTGCAGGGATCTCGGTGGTTAAGCAGAGTGTAATTCAAGAAGGTGACATATTTCCAGGACAAAGCACGGAGCTTTTATTAGTAGGGGGATGTAACAACGCTGCCTTTGGTGGGACACAGAGTATCAATCCAGGACAAATCGCTCAGAGCAGGGCAGTCACAGCCCCAGGCTGGGGTTTCTCCACTTCTAAGGCACCAAACCAGCCAGACAGAGAGGACTTCAGTCTTACCCCACTGGCTAACCACACGTCACACAAGCAATTCCCTCAGACACTCCAGTTTCCCAGTATCACCACCAGCAGCCACTCGTTATGGGGACAAATGGTTATGAAAACCAATACCCCAGTAAAAGAAAAAAGGTTCTCCCGATCCCAGAGGACCAAGTCCCAGGTCAATATACAAATCAGATCTTACCCACAAATCTCGCTGTTGACAATCCTTTAGAATCTAAAGGTTTATTCATAAAAAGAAATAGAGCTGAGAGCTAGAATTGGTTAAATGGAATCAATTCCATACAGTGATGGCAAAGTTCTTGGTTCAGGCTTGTAGCAGTGATGGAATAAACTGCAGGTTCAAATCAAGTCTCTGGAACATCCCCAGCTGGGATGGGTCATTCAGTCCTTTGTTCAGAGCTTCCGTTTGTAGCAAGGTTCCTCCAGAAGTAAGAAGCAAGATGGAGGAGCTGCAGCAGCCTTTTATAGTCTCTTGCCATGTGGCCTCTGCTTCCTTTGTCCCAACCACAAGCTATCCAGCACATGCCATGGAAAAAGGCTAGGCTTTGCTGATGCCAAATTGTCTGGGGTGTCACCCAGAAGCATAGCACAAGTTTGAGATACAGACAGTATAGAGCCAATACTTATAATTTAAATACAAAAATGATACATGCACACAGCTAGCATCATCATAACCAGCAAACCATAACCTTGTCATAACACTGGTCCTATCTCTTTAAGTCAAGATGCAGGAAGTTGAGTCCAGGAGGCTTCCAGGAAGCAGTTGTCTGTAAGCATGCAAATGACCCAGCTGGCAGAGGGGAAGGGGACTTCCCCCGGCAGGTAAGACACAGAAAGCTGCTGAGGGAGAGCTGCTGGGAACAGAAAGGTCCAGTCAAAGAACAAGCACTCTTAACCCAGAGACCACAACCCTCTAGGAAAAGGGGGCAGGGAAGGACCCAGCACTGGGAGTGGGGAACACAGGGTAACCCCAAGAGAGGAGATGGAGTTTTTGCATATGTACAGTCCTGGCATTGGGAGACAGCTCCACAAAGTGCCAGCCAATATGCAGGATCCCCCTTATCTCACCAGACCCTGAGGGACCAGAATCCCAGAGACAGGAATAGATTAGGAACCCAAACAGAAGGGGACACTGTAGTGAAAGGAAAGCCAATAAATTACTACATGCAAAGGTTCAAGAAGAAGGAAAAGACACAATGGGCATTGACCTGTAGCAAAGCGAAGACTCACCCGCGCAGCGCCTCCTGCTGGTTGTCTTGGAATTAGCTCTTTTCCAGCATACGGAGCGCCCTCTGCAGGCCGAGGTCTCGCCTGCCGCTGGCCCGTGTCCCTCCCGGACCCCGGTGCCCTTTTACCTCAGGGTTCTGGCCCAGCAGTACCCCCACGCTCTGGGTCTCCCCTCCCAGGGGAACCCCCAACCCTCTAAACCCACCTTGCCTCAGTGGCTACTGCCAGTCACCATCTAGCCCCCGCGCCCTGGGGCCGACTGCAGTGTAAAGGCCACTCATCATGGGCAATGGGGTAGGACCTGCTGCCTTCGCCTGTCCCCAGGCTGCCTCTCTGTAGCCCCCGTATCGCTGTAGGCTCCCTTTGCCCTTCCCCAGCACTGCTCCGCTTCAGGTACCTTCCTCTCAGGCAGCTAAGCCCTTCTCCTTCCAGGCCTGGAGAGAGACTCTTCCAGCTGCTGGCCCACAGCCCTTGAATCAGGGCCAGCTGGGCCCTAATTGAGCTGGCCCACAGCTGTGGCTGCTTCCCCAATCAGCCTGGCTTGGCTGCTTTTAACCCCTGCCTATTGGCGTGGGGCACTTGCCCCACTACATGACCAGAGCGACCTCAAAACCAAACTGGGGAAATATTAGCTCTAGGAGCATGCAGGGCTTTTAATGGAATTGAGAGGCAACACATTTAGAATTTATTTTTTGAATTTACAGTACAATGCACTAAAGGTTCCTGAGCCTGTGGACACACAAACAGAGAAGATAAATGCCCAGGAACAGGAAGCTGTAAGTATTTAAAAACTCTTCCCTGCCACATGGTTTCTCTTTGATCTTTGTAGAGGTATAGAATAATTCTGACTTGGAGTCTGCTGGTGGGTAACTGTGCTGAGGTACAGGAGCTGCAAGTCTGGGTTTGTGCATATAGGCAGCTTTTGAGCAAGAATAGTTCTCTCTACCTATACATGACCACACTTGGGGATTTAGAGTCTGGGACTGGATTGCAGTTCTGCTTGCTCTTCTGGTATAATAAACTTGAAATTGGTGTAAGACAAAGGCAACCGAACTCTGATCAACTGAGGGGGAGGGATAGCTCAGTGGTTTGAGCGTTGGCCTGCTAAACCCAGGGTTGTGAGTTCAATCCTTAAGGGGGCCAATTAGGGATTTGGGGCAAAAATCTGTCTGGGGATTGGTCCTGCTTTGAGCAGGGGGTTGGACTAGATACCTCCTGAGGTCCCTTCCAACCCTGATATTCTATGATAGAACAGAAGGTGTGGTATGATAAAGATACTTGTAAAATGCCAATCTATTATCAAAAATTGGTATTAATACCTTGTGATAAGACACATTATGTACAATTTTTGGAAAAAGGCTTTGGACGTGCTATGAAGGTAACTGGGAACACATGTAATGTCAAGAAGCCTTATGGTAATGCTGCTTCTCAGCTATCACCTGTAAACAGACAAAGCTTGTCACAACAGAGAAATCATAATAAATGTGGTGTGCTGTGTGGACGGAGAAACTGAGGCACCCCACCTTATTGCTTTGATGGCTGGATGCCAAGATACCTACATACTGGAAAACATTAATATCTACGTTGAGTTTATACCAGTTGGGAGAGCAGAAGTGTTAACAGTAATGCAGAGGTACAAAGAGATGCTTTCTAGGAACGCAGATAAAACACACTTTTTAACTTATAAGTGTGATGGGATCCCCAGGGTACAACCTGGAACGGTGGAATCACTGGGCCCCCTTAACTCTCCAGCCTGGGCTGTCTCTCATCATGTTTTGCCAGTGACAAGCAGCAAACCCCTCCAGGCGCTGTGATCACTCAGCCACCAGCATGCAGAGGCAGCTGGCGGAGCGGGCATGCGGGCGGAGGCAGCCTGTGCAGCTGGGAGGGGAGTTCCTGTCACCCTTCCAGGGAGCCCTCCTGCAGGTAAGCACTGCCCCCCACACCAACCCCCAGTCCGGAGCCCCCCCACACCCAAACTCCTGCTGCTGGGGGGGCGAGACTGCCCCAGCAGCTGCTGGTGGGACTGGCCCATGCTGCTCAGGTGGCTCCCAGGCCAGCCGCGTGGGCCGCTGCAGAAGTCCGTGACCTCCATGACAAACACGGAGCCTTAATCATGGGACACGTAATATGACTAGGGAGCCCAGCCTATAGAGAAGCCTGTGCTATGCAGGAGGTCAGACTAGATGATCACAATGGTCCTTTCTGCCCTTGGAATCCATGAATCTATGAGAACAACTCCCATGAGGCATTGTGGCAGCATGTCCAAACAAAACTATTTTTCTTATTTTTTTATGGAAAAGTTGATTTTTGTCAGGCAAGCTGAGTTCCCCCCCCCCCGGTCTGGATCATCCGGAGGCAGGTGCGTGGCAGGGAATGCACAGCAGAGAGGACTGGCTGAATCAGCGGAAAGCAAGGTTCGGCTCCAGGCTGGGGAGTCCCAGGCCAGTCTCCAATGGCACAGAAAAGAGGAAGCTGAGCGCAAGGCACAGAGTCAGTGCTGGGAATGACAGGGAGACAGTTCAGGACTCCAGATGCTGAAGAGTTTCACTTCCTCCCCGAGTCCCAGCTGCACATTGCAGCAGCACGTGAGAGCGAGAGGGGGGGAGGGAGTGCACGGCAGGCTGCTCCGGCACCGGCGAGGCTTGGCCCCCGCCCTGGAGGCAGACACAGGATGAGTTACTCCACCTCTGCCATAGGGTGGCTCTGAGGGTCAGGTTTGCCAGTGTTTCCAGACCTCACCTGCCTGAGAGAGAAAAGGGGTGGGGGGAATTCCACATTCCCCTCTGCTCAGCTGCCACTCTGCGGCCTTCATCCTGAGGTTTCTCCATTGTCCACTCTCCTCCTGGGAACGCTGGGCTTGTGCCTCCTTTCTTGAGTGCTTCCTCAAGCCTCTGGACACTGGCCATGGCAGGGGGCGCTGAGGAGTCCCCCCGAAGCCTCCACATGACCCCATAGACCCCTTGGTAGCAGGTGCTTGGCAAAGCTCTCTCTCCAAAGCCCCCTGTGCATGAAGCACACACGTGTGTTCATCCCCACGCCCGGGAAATCGCTGGGGCCGAACCAATTCAGTAGAACTGTGCTCCAGGGACTCCTGCTCCCCACAACTCTCTGGCCAGTTTTTTCCTGGTTCTTGCCATTTGCTCTCAGAAGCCTCAGCCAATGATGGCGTCCAGCGTCAGACGTCCTGTGACTGTCCTCTAGTTCATGTCAATATCTGCTTGTACTTTAACTTTTCCTAGCCCGGTCCCGTGGGGGACAGGCTCTGATTTCACTGGCTGATGAAGACCATCATCCATGCAAGGGGGAAGCAGTATCTTCGGCCCAGCACTTCGTGGCAGTAAAAAGGTGGGGAACTTTGTTCCTGAGTTTGGGGGGCCTTACGCCCCTAAATCATGGGGTTCTCTCTGTGAGCTCTAGGGCAGGAGGGAGACACTCTACTCCGGGGGCACCGCACCATCTGAGCAGGGACTCCATGGGGCTCTCCAGAGCACCCATCCTAAACCAGCTCCCTATCACAGCCCTAGCACAACCTAGCCATCTCGTCTGATGAGGGGAGGGTTCAAAAACCCTGGTCAGTCCTGCCCTATGGACCCCAGGATTCACGAGCTGTACCATGACCCGGCAGCCGCTGGCACCCTGGAAGCCCACATCCTTCCTGGAACTCTGGTCCATGGCTTGCGTTAGAACGCGAAGGCCCAGCTGCGCTCGCGTTCCCTGCCTGCCTGCCCCCGCGAGCTGGGCATGGGCCAAAGGGACCCAGGAGTCCTGGCCCAGTGATGAGGGGAAGCAGCAGATGGTGTGTTCCCCTCAGAAGTCTGACAGCTCCCAGAGCAGCGAGGTTACACAGCAGGTCTGGAGCCACGCGGTGCCCCAGCACACCCGGAGAGGAACAAGAGCAGCTCTGACAGGACTTTCCATCTCCAAGGAGGAAGCTCTTGCACCACATGCAATTTCTGTGTGTCTGGCTGTTTCCTTTCGTCGCTGGTCTCTGTCGCGCTGAGCTCACACAGGAGCTGAGCTGAGCGGCAGAGCGCGTGGGGCTGAGCTCTGCCCTGGGACTGTCTGGAACATGGCCCTGCAGGTGTCGGCTCTGGCCCTTCTCCTGGCCCTTCCGCCCCTGCTGTCTGCCCAGGGAGCGGCACCGGCCAGTTCCAGCCGCCCCAAGACTCCAGGTAGGACCTGACTCAGGCTTTGCTGCTCCCCTGCCTGCAGGTGGCAGCTGGGCTTTGCCCTGTCAGTCTGGCTGCAGTTGCCCCGGGAGGGGGCTGCCCTCCGCGTCTGTGCCAGAGCCTGCGGGGCTCAGCACCAAGCACCGCTCAGAGAGCTGGGGTGAAAGGCAGCTGGGGGTGATGCCGGGGCAGGAAACCGTGTTCCCCTGGGGGGGCCCAAGTGAGAGCTGCAGCCGTGCGCCCCTCTGGGAAGCAGGTCCCGCCCCTGGGAGCAGAAGACAGGGCAGCGTCTGTCTCTGGACTGGGGAGAAGGAGCCCGGGGAAGTGGCCTTCCCGCTACCCTACAAATAGTATCACCAGTTCCCTGGGGGGCAGGTGTGAGTCCCACACGTGGGGGGGGGGGAAGAACTTGTGGGGTTCTGTTTCTCTTCCGCGAACGACTCTGGTACCAGGAGCAGGAGTCCAGCCAGCCACCCTGCGCTGCCTGCTCCCTCTGAGCCATGCAGCCCCTCCTGGAGCCCCCAGCACAGTGGGCTCATTCCTGTAACGAGTTCATTGCGTTCTCAGTGCCCACTGGAGGGGGGGTACCTTGTATGAGCGATGGGACCATGCAGCAGGGATTCGTTTCCATAGCAGATGCACGTTGACACAGGCACTGTACTGTGGGGCTGGCAGTTTTCTGTACAGAGCGCCAGTAACCACCCCTCTCTGCCAGGGGAGCCTGAACTCCGAGTCATTGTCTGTGGTGAAAATTGTGGTACAGAAGTGTCTTGCCATAACAATTCCCCTGCGTCACATGGCCTGCGATACCCATCTCTGTTCACGCTGGGGACCCTCCCCTTCTGCCGAGATGCAACTTTCATCTTCCCCTCAGCAGGGCAGAGTGACTGCAGGCCTGAACCCGGGCAGGGAGCGTGGCTCACGCCAGCCTGTGCAGGAGCCCAGCTTGTGTCCTGCGTTGTTGTGCCAGCCCAGTCATTGGGGAGTGGAAACATGGCTCTGAGAGGGCGTTTGGGCGGGAGCAGAGTGGGACTGCCTCAACCTCTGTTGGTTAGCTGCGGTTTGTTTCCATGGGGGCTGTAGCACCCGCCCTGCAGATCAACGGCTTTTGACAAGATCTTTCTTAAATCAGTTGTTTCTTGAAATGGGTCTGTCTGGAAAGAGCTGAGAAGCCTGGTAAATTAGGAGCCGTTTGCATCGTAGTCACCGCTAGCAGCGCTGGGCCCATTTAAAAGCGCTGGTGCTTTAAGGCCCCAGAAGATTGGCTCAAGAGAATGGAGATGGGCCTGTGGCCCGCAGGCTGCCAAGAGGAGGCACAGTCCTGACCTGACAGCTGTCTCGGGCTCCTGTGAAACGAGCTGGTGTGTCTGTCGGGTTCCTAGTGGACAGGTGTCTACACTACAGCACACAGCCATGGAGGCTCAGCTCCCCTCCCCCCTTGTAGCTTCCTCTAGCTCAGGGCAGGCCAGGCTGCGTTCGCGGAAGCTGGCGCTGCCTGGGCTCGAGTTGCCCCGAGGAGAAACAGAGGCTTCCTGTCCCGGGGGCCTCAGGCTGGCAGTGCTATATTGAGTCAAACCACTTGCGCAGCCTGTGAGACGGCTCCCGGCCGGGGCCATGGTACCCACGGTGGCACCGACTCCCTCACACAGGGCAGCAGACTCAGGCCAGTCAGCGGGCCAGGGGCCTGAGGGAGCTGGCGGGTCCCGTCCCGGCACCCCAGCAGTCAGGACCATCTCCCCTTGGATGTGTCATGAGGGGCTGCTGGCATGAATGGTGCCCAGGCAGAAGCGGGAGGGGCTGCCCTGATCTCTCACGCTGAGGCTGAGCTGAAAGTTGTGCTGTGTGTGAAAAGAGGAACCATGCATAAAAAACCCCAGTCCCACCCAGCAATGCGACAGGGCCAAGCTAGGCCGAGGGGAGTGGCCAGCCCCAGGCAGAGATGTGAGGGCCCAGCTGAGAGTCGTGGCCAGCCCAGCCCCCCTCGGAGACACGAACCATCTCCCCCAAGGGGCTTGTAGCGGGGTGGTTACCCGCTCCAGCCCTGACAGGGTTAAGGCCAGCCCCGGGAGAGGGCTGGGGCTGTAAGGAAAAGCCCAGGCTGGTTAGGGAAGCAGGCACAGCTGGGGCCGTGCCCCAGACAGAGCACAGCAGGTCCATATAAACGGGCTGCTAGCTTGGCGCTAGAGTCGCTCTCTCTGGTCTTGGAGGGAGCAGGGCCTGGCTGTCGGTAGCAAAGGTACTGGGAGTGAAGCAGGGCTGGGGAAAGGCCAGAGGAGCAGAGGAGCTCCTGCAGGGCCTGGTCCTAGGCCCACCCCTGAGGTACTGGGTGGTAGAGGAAGACAGCAGGTCCTACCCCCTTGCCTGTGATGACTGGCTCTTATATTGCAGTCTGCCCCAGGGAGCAGGGGCTCATTGCTGACTGGCAGTAGCCACCGGCAGGGCCGGCTCTAGCTTTTTTGCCGCCCCAAGCAAAAAAAAAAAAAAAGGGCGGCCGGACTGCAGAAGCAAAAAACAAAAAACAAAAGGGGGTGGCTGGGCTGCCGAAACAAAAAACAAACAAACAAACAAAAAACGGCAGCCGCAGGGCGGTCAAGGCGGCTCGCAGGGGGGTGAAGGGTGGCGCCCGCCCACTCCCTCCTCCCGTGGCCAGCCAGGCGCTGCAGCCCGCTCGCAGCCGGGTGAGAGGGGCTCCCCCCTCCGGCCTTGGGATGACTCTCCCGGCCGGGCAGGCAGAGCCCGCGGGGGCTGCAGGAGGTGCTGGCTCAGCCGCTCCTTTAAAGGCGGCTCGGCCGGGCCGGGCTCAGAGCGGCGCGGGAGGTGGAGGCCGGTGCAGGCGGCGGGGAGTGGCGCGTCCCGGGGAGCCCGGCGGCACGGTGAGCGGGAGGGATCGCTAGTTCCTGCCCCCCCGGGCCGGGGTCCGTGGCCCGGCAGGGCTGGGCTGGCACTGGTGGAGCGCGGGGAGCTGGCTGGGGGGCTGCGGACCGGGCTGCAAAAGAAAAAAAAAAAAAGAACCACGGCAGGAATTGTCCGGAATGCTGCCCCTTACAATGTGCCGCCCCAGGCACATGCTTTCTTGTCTGGTGCCTGGAGCCGGCCCTGGCCACCGGCTGAGGCAAGGTGGGATTAGGGGGTTGGGGGTCCCCGGGGAGGGGAGATCCTGAGAGTGAGGGGTTACTGCCAGGGAGCAGCACCCCAGATAACGGGGCACCGGAGTCCAGGAGGGACACGGGGGCCAAGTGGTAGCGGGACACCGGCCTGCAGAGGGCGCTCCAATGGCTGCAGAGCTAATTCCCTGAGACGACCAGCAGGAGGCGCCGCAGGGGTGAGTCAAGAGACATGGCCCGGCCCCCTCGGAAACATGAACCATCTCCCCCAGGGCCTGGCCGAGAGACATGGCCCGGCCCCCTCGGAAACACGAACCATCTCCCCCAGGGCCTGGCCAAGAGACATGGCCCGGCCCCCTCGGAGACACGAACCATCTCCCCCAGGGCCCAGCCAAGCCCACCCCAAGAGCTGCCCAGAGGCCCAGTGCAGCCCCACCAGAGCCAGTGGGGCAGAGGGATTCTGGGGTCAGAAGGCTCCATGGCAGTTGGGCTCCAACTGTCACCCCATAGAACGCTGGGCCCTGTAAGCCCCGCCCCCTTGGTGCAGGAGGAATCTAATTGGTAGGGAGTCCAACGCAGGATCCTGCTCCTCCAATAGGGCCTCAAGGAGGGAAGGCTCTAAGCTGAGGGCAATTTTAAATGGAGTTTCTCCTGAGGAGAAATGGGGACCCCCCAGAAGGATGGGAGAGCAGACAGGGTTCCCCTGCTCAGAGGGGTGGGAGAATGGACAGGGATACCCCACACCCAGAGGGGCGAGAGAGCAGATAGGGCCCCCCACCCAGAGGGGCGAGATTGCGGACAGGGCCCCGTTGCCCACACACACTTGCAGCACCGCCAACCCCAAAGGTTCAAAAATCACAAGCCAGACCCAAAAATCATAAGACGTTTTAAGGACGAAGTGGTTGTTTTGTTCGGTCTCTTGATTGGTGACTCCCCCTTCCCCAGTGTGTGGTTGGCAAGTAGTGTCACCAGCGCTCCCAAGTGTATAGAGTGAGGTGACTTGGGGCTGTCCTCTCCCAGTGGCTTGATCCCAAACAATTGTTACACCCATGTACTTGGCAGAAAGTTCATAGGAAGGTACGGTATCGGAGAACGAAATGCACGAGGAGAACGACTAGCTATATTGGCAGAGACAAGGAGAATGTTCATTGGTAACACCTGGTTCCGAAAGAAGGCCAACAGGAGATGGACTTGGATCGCACTAAACATGAAGACAAAGAATGAAATCGATTACTTTCTGATCGATAGACGACGCATTGTGCAGGATATTTCAGTAGTGCCATCATTTAACATCGGTAGTGATCATCGCCTACTTAGAGCCAGACTCACGTTCACTGTGAAGGTGGAGAAACAGGCGCTGTGTATGGCGAACAGAAGGCACCAACCAGTAGCTTTCGACGAGGAAATCCTGAAGGAAAATATTTCCAGGGAAGACTGGAGCCTCCTGGACGACTGCGACGACGATTATGAGAACTTCAGCAAGAGGCTGGAACCGTGCGTGAAATCAGCTGAGCGTGAAAGACCAAAAAGAGCTAGTGGAAGAATCTCGGAGAATACAAAGACCTTATTGGAGAAGAGGAGGAAAATGAAAAGAAATGGCAGTGACAGGCTGTGACGAAGGGAATGTTGTTAATGTTTCCTCTGAATACTGTGTGGGTGCCTCAGTTTCCCCTATGCAGGTCTTAAGTATCTAGGTGGTGGGATAAGGGTGTGTGGTTGTTGCAGAGCGAAGGGCCAGTGCACATAAATGCCTGACACTTTGTCTCCTGGCAACTGATGGCCTGGGCCCCTCCTCTGCAGAGGTGCCAACTGAAGGTGTTGGAGACAAAGAGGTCAGGTGACCTCCTAGCCCGGGGAAAGGGACAAAGCCCAGAGGAGGAGGGGCTGGAGGGGGTTTTCAGTTTGGAGCTGGCTGGGGAAACGGAGGGGTGCCCAGACGGGGCTCTGGCCCCCCTGGGGCCCCAAGATGGACCTAACTGAGGGGGTCCTGTTGTCTGTACCTGCAAGACCTGTTTTAGACCGTGTTCCTGTCATCTAATAAACCTCTGTGTTACTGGCTGGCTGAGAGTCACGTCTGACTGCGAAGTGGGGGGTGCAGGACCCTCTGGCTTCCCCAGGACCCCACCTGGGCGGACTCGCTGTGGGAAGCACACGGAGGGGCATATGCTGAATGCTCCCCGGAGAGACCCAGGAGGTGAAGACCTGTGAGCTTCTTGCCCTGCAGACAGTCTGCTCCGAGGGAGAGGAGGCTCCCCAAAGTCCTGACTGGCTTTGTGGGGAGCAGTTCCAGAGCATCGCCCAGGGACTCCGTGACACAGGCTTGAGTACTCCCTTCTCTGCAAGCTCATACGAATGAAGCTGAAGGAAGACTTCGAGAAATTTCGAACTGAAAAGCTCTTAAAGGCTGCTGAAGATCATAAAAGTCTCAAAAAATGCAAACGGGACCTGGCGTTGTATAGGTCATCATTATCAGCTTTGAAGAACAAGGATGGAGAATCAGTAACCGATCGAACAGAGATGGAGGCAATCTGCAGGGATTTCTATACCCAGCTCTTTGCATCCCGTATAGACGTCCCAATGCCATCACTTCAACAAACTGACGAACATATACTCCCGGTTCTCATCAGCGAAGTCCGTCATGCAGTCCATCAAATGAAAGAGGGGAAGGCTCCAGGCAATGACGGTCTGACAGCAGAAGTGCTTAAGGCGGGAGGTCAGGAACTCTGGAAAACTCTCGCCCAAAGGTTCAGCCATTACCTGGAAATCCAGAAAATACTGTCCAGTTGGAAAGAGTCCAATACCATCTTGCTGCATAAGAAAGGCGATCGAGAAAATCTAAAGAACTATTGCCCGATCTGCCTGTTTTCGCATGTCTTTTTGCGACCAGGGGCTGCTAACAGGGAGTTTCGCAAGGGAGTTTAGAAGGGGAGTGGGAAGGGAGTGGGAGCCCCTTGCCAGCCGTAACCCCGTCCCTGTGGCCCCCCCCCAGAACCTATAAACCGAACCACATTCCAAAACCCCTTCCTGTAAACCACCCTTCCACTAACTAGGAGACAATGCAGGCAGAAGCCCAGCAGCGGAGTGGGGGCTATCCAGTTTATTGCACTGAGTGTTGCATGTCCGATTACCTGCCCCATGGGCGGGTGGCGTATGTGTGCATTCGGTGCAAGGAGCTCCTGGCCCTCAGAGACCATGTACGGGCTTTGGAGGCCAGGGTGGCGGAACTGGAGGAGCTGAGAGAGGCAGAGAGGTATGTTGTTGAGGCTTTCCGGGACATTGTAGGATTGTCCCACCTCCGCTCAGACAGCTCCTGTGCTGTTGAGGAGGAAGAACGGCCCAGGGAAGTAGAGCCGTCAACGGGAGCAGAGGGAAACCTTCCCGTAGTTGGGACCCTCCTTCCAGATGGTGCTTGGGTTGCCTCTCGCACTGAGGTTGCCTCTCCGGGGGAGGGAACTCCAGTTTCTAGGGAAAGGCAGGTGTTAGTAATGGGAGATTTGATTATTAGAAATGTAGATAGCTGGGTCTGTGATGACCGGGAGAACCGTATGGTGACTTGCCTGCCTGGTGCGAAGGTTGCGGATCTCTCGAGGCATCTAGATAGACTTATGTGTAGTGCTGGGGAGGAGCCGGTGGGCGTGGTACATGTAGGTACCAATGACATAGGGAAGGGTAGGAGAGATGTCCTGGAAGCCAAATTTAGGCTGCTAGGGAAGAGACGGAAATCCAGGACCTCTATGGTGGCATGTTCAGAAATGCTCCCAGTTCCACGCGCAGGGCCAGGGAGGCAGGCAGAGCTTCAGAGTCTCAATGCGTGGATGAGACGATGGGGTAGAGAGGAGGGGTTCACATTCATTAGGAACTGGGGAAACTTCTGGGATGGGGGGAGCCGATACAGGAGAGATGGGCTCCACCTAAACCAAAGTGGAACCAGACTGCTGGCAATAAACATTAAAAAGGTTGTAGAGCAGTTTTTAAACTAGGAGATGGGGGAAAGCTGACTGCTGCAGAGGAGCGTGTGGATCGGACATAGACTTCTCTTAGGGGAGAGTCTGATGATAGAGAATCTCCAGGTTATAGTCAGGAGCAGAGGACTGAAAAGTATAATGTAAGGGCCGGATCAGATGATAAACAGTCACATAAAAAAGAATCTGGCACATCAGAAGAAGGCAGGCTAGTAAACAGGGACAAGTTTTTAAAGTGCTTGTACACAAATGCCAGAAGTCTAAATAATAAGATGGGTGAACTAGAGTGCCTTGTGATAAAGGAGGATATAGATATAATAGGCATCACAGAAACCTGGTGGACTGAGAGCAATCAATGGGACACAATCATTCCGGGGTACAAAATATATCGGAAGGACAGAACAGGCCGTGCAGGGGGAGGAGTGGCACTATATGTGAAAGAAAGTGTAGATTCAAATGAAGTAAAAATCTTAAGCGAATCCACATGTTCCATAGAGTCTCTATGGATAGAAATTTCATGCTCTAGTAAAAATATAACATTAGGGATCTATTATCGACCACCTGACCAGGACAGTAATAGTGATGATGAAATGCTAAGGGAAATTAGAGAGGCTATCAAAATTAAGAACCCAATAATAGTGGGGGATTTCAATTATCCCCATATTGACTGGGAACATTTCACTTCAGGACGAAATGCAGAGATAAAATTTCTCGATACTTTAAATGACTGCTTCATGGAGCAGCTGGTACGGGAACCCACAAGGGGAGAGGCAACTCTAGATTTAATCCTGAGTGGAGCGCAGGAGCTGGTCCAAGAGGTAACTATAGCAGGACCGCTTGGAAATAGTGACCATAATACAATAGCATTCAACATCCCTGTGGTGGGAAGAACACCTCAACTGCCCAACACTGTGGCATTTAATTTCAAAAGGGGGAACTATACAAAAATGAGGGGGTTAGTTAGACAAAAGTTAAAAGGTACAGTGACTAAAGTGAAATCCCTGCAAGTTGCATGGGCCCTTTTTAAAGACACCATAATAGAGGCCCAACTTCAATGTATACCCCAAATTAAGAAAAACAGTAAAAGAACTAAAAAAGAGCCACCGTGGCTTAACAACCATGTAAAAGAAGCAGTGAGAGATAAAAAGACTTCCTTTAAAAAGTGGAAGTCAAATCCTAGTGAGGCAAATAGAAAGGAGCACAAACACTGCCAACTTAAGTGCAAGAGTGTAATAAGAAAAGCCAAAGAGGAGTTTGAAGAACGGCTAGCCAAAAACTCCAAAGGTAATAACAAAATGTTTTTTAAGTACATCAGAAGCAGGAAGCCTGCTAAACAACCAGTGGGGCCCCTTGATGATCAAAATACAAAAGGAGCGCTTAAAGATGATAAAGTCATTGCGGAGAAACTAAATGGATTCTTTGCTTCAGTCTTCACGGCTGAGGATGTTAGGGAGATTCCCCAACCTGAGCTGGCTTTTGTAGGTGACAAATCTGAGGAACTGTCACAGATTGAAGTGTCACTAGAGGAGGTTTTGGAATTAATTGATAAACTCAACATTAACAAGTCACCGGGACCAGATGGCATTCACCCAAGAGTTCTGAAAGAACTCAAATGTGAAGTTGCGGAACTATTAACTAAGGTTTGTAACCTGTCCTTTAAATCGGCTTCGGTACCCAATGACTGGAAGTTAGCTAATGTAACGCCAATATTTAAAAAGGGCTCTAGGGGTGATCCCGGCAATTACAGACCGGTAAGTCTAACGTCGGTACCGGGCAAATTAGTTGAAACAATAGTAAAGAATAAAATTGTCAGACACATAGAAAAACATAAACTCTTGAGCAAGAGTCAACATGGTTTCTGTAAAGGGAAATCGTGTCTTACTAATCTATTAGAGTTCTTTGAAGGGGTCAACAAACATGTGGACAAGGGGGATCCGGTGGACATAGTGTACTTAGATTTCCAGAAAGCCTTTGACAAGGTCCCTCACCAAAGGCTCCTACGTAAATTAAGCTGTCATGGGATAAAAGGGAAGGTCCTTTCATGGATTGAGAACTGGTTAAAGGACAGGGAACAAAGGGTAGGAATTAATGGTAAATTCTCAGAATGGAGAGAGGTAACTAGTGGTGTTCCCCAAGGGTCAGTCCTAGGACCAATCCTATTCAATTTATTCATAAATGATCTGGAGAAAGGGGTAAACAGTGAGGTGGCAAAGTTTGCAGATGATACTAAACTACTCAAGATAGTTAAGACCAAAGCAGATTGTGAAGAACTTCAAAAAGATCTCACAAAACTAAGTGATTGGGCAACAAAATGGCAAATGAAATTTAATGTGGATAAATGTAAAGTAATGCACATTGGAAAAAATAACCCCAACTATACATACAACATGATGGGGGCTAATTTAGCTACAACGAGTCAGGAAAAAGATCTTGGCGTCATTGTGGATAGTTCTCTAAAGATGTCCACGCAGTGTGCAGAGGCGGTCAAAAAAGCAAACAGGATGTTAGGAATCATTAAAAAGGGGATAGAGAATAAGACAGAGAATATATTATTGCCCTTATATAAATCCATGGTACGCCCACATCTCGAATACTGTGTACAGATGTGGTCTCCTCACCTCAAAAAGGATATTCTAGCACTAGAAAAGGTTCAGAAAAGGGCAACTAAAATGATTAGGGGTTTAGAGAGGGTCCCATACGAGGAGAGATTAGAGAGGCTGGGACTCTTCGGCTTGGAAAAGAGAAGACTAAGGGGGGACATGATAGAGGTATATAAAATCATGAGTGATGTTGAGAAAGTGGATAAGGAAAAGTTATTTACTTATTCCCATAATACAAGAACTAGGGGTCACCAAATGAAATTAATAGGCAGCAGGTTTAAAACAAATAAAAGGAAGTTCTTCTTCACGCAGCGCACAGTCAACTTGTGGAACTCCTTACCTGAGGAGGTTGTGAAGGCTAGGACTATAACAATGTTTAAAAGGGGACTGGATAAATTCATGGTGGCTAAGTCCATAAATGGCTATTAGCCAGGATGGGTAAGAATGGTGTCCCTAGCCTCTGTTCGTCAGAGGATGGAGATGGATGGCAGGAGAGAGATCACTTGATCATTGCCTGTCAGGTTCACTCCCTCTGGGGCACCTGGCATTGGCCACTGTCGGTAGACAGATACTGGGCTAGATGGACCTTTGGTCTGACCCGGTACGGCCTTTCTTATGTTCTTATGTTCTTATGTCTATAAGTTGTTCACCAAAATAATAACAAATCGACTGTCGCAAAACCTGGATGAACAGCAACCTAGAGAGCAGGCCAGTTTTCGAAGAAATTACAGCACGATAGACCACATCTTCATTCTAAACCAACTACTAGAGCGTTCAAGGGAATACAAGTTCCCTTTGTGCATTGCCTTCGTGGACTATGAGAAGGTGTTTGATAGCGTGGAGACTAACGCCGTTCTTGAAGCTCTTTCAGAACAGGGCATCAGCGCAAAATATATCACATTATTAAAGGAAGCGAACTCTGGCTGCAGCACGGATATATCACTGTTCGATAATCCCCTCCGAATCCCCATCGAGAAAGGTGTGAAACAAGGAGATACAGTTTCACCAAAATCATTCACAGCCTGTCTTGAATTGGTTTTTCAACGAGCAGACCTGAAAGGTGGGATTAATATCAATGGCGAGCGGCTAAACCATCTCAGGTTCGCAGATGATATATTGCTGATAGCTGAAAATACAGTCCAGCTTGAGAGAATGCTTAAAGAACTGAACGCGAAAAGTAGTCAAGTCGGATTAAAAATGAACCAGTCGAAAACAAAATATATGAGATAAGATGTTCTGCCAGGAACCCAAATAACTCTTGGATGAGAGCAGATCCAAGAGGCCGACAAATACGTTTATTTGGGCCAAGAAGTCAACATGCGCCACGATCAGAAAGGCGAATTGTCTTGCAGAAAAAAAGTTGGATGGTGCGCATTCAACGACATCAGGGACATCCCCCAAGGAAAGATCAGCAAAACAACTCGTGCGAATCTTTTTAACTCGACCGTGCTTCCAGCGATGCTATATGGCAGCGAAACATGGTCGCTGACGAAGACTGAAGAACATCAACTGTCTGTCACACAGAGGGCAATGGAATGAATATTTTTGGGCATTTCGCTCCGCGATCGCATCCCCAATGAAATAATTAGGCAGCAGTCTGGAGTCCGAGATGATGTTGTCGAAAGCAGGCTCAGCAAAATGCGGTGGGCGGGACATGTGGCCCGACTCAGTGACAACAGATGGACTGCAGCTATATCTGAGTGGTATCCACGAGAACTGAAACGGCCACGCGGTCGGCCTCCAAAGAGGTGGGATGATTTCTTAACAAGGAGATATGGACAAACATGGCGAAGGATGGCCAGAGTGAGAGAAGGTTGGAAGACGTGTTGTGATCGGCTCAGTCTTAACTGATGAAGGACCGACAGTCTACGCATGTACGTGTTATTCAAGGAAGCTCACTCCTGCAGAACTAGACTGGAACTCCTGGCGACACAAACCACCTTTGCAGAATGGCAGCACTACCTGGAAGGAGCTCGCGACCCAGTCCAGGTATTCGCTGATCATAAAAATCTGGAATACCTATGTAGGGAAAAAACCTTTGATCAATGGCAGCTTCAGTGTGCCCTGTTCTTCTGATGATTCGATTTCATTATCATATACCCCCCTGGATCTAAAAATGACAAGGCCAACGCCCTGCCCCAAAGACACAATATCAACTCATGAGGCCTCAGCCAGGAACAACCCGCATTCTCCAATCCCATAACTTTCTCAGTGCCACTCGTCACCAGGATTTTCTCAGATTGATACACTCAGCCTCAGGAATTCCACCTGATGAGCAAGCTATTATCCACAAGCAACCCATGACTCCCAGGAAGGGATCACATACGTGAGGAACCGCGTCTCTGTTCCCCCTGGACCCACAAGAGTTGCAGTCTTGCATCTATGCCATGATTTTCCCCTAGCAGGACACTTGGAGTGCTTCAAGACCCAACGAATAATATCCTGCTCCTTTTGGTGGCCCCGGATGTGACCGATGATGCAGTCATTCATTGCCTCCTGTGATGTTTGTGCCTGTACCAAGACACCAGGCTACAAGTCCTGCGGTCTCCTCCAGCCCTTGGACACCCCATCTTGACCTGGGGGGCCATCACATAGACCTTAGTGTAGAATTACCAGCGTCCAACAAATTTACACCAGTTTTGACGGTAGCGGACCACTGTACAAAATGGCCCACTTCATCCCTTGCACGGGCCTCCCCTCAGCTGAAGAGACAGCCCTGCTATGGATTAGCCATACAGACCAGCTCCACGGCCTTCCGGAATGCATCACCTCCAATCGCGGGTCTCAGTTCACGGCCTGATTCTGCTGCGGGTCCCCAGTCCAAAAGCCAGACGGAGAGGGCCAACCAAATTCTTGAGCAGTATCTGCAATGCTACATCAGTCATCACCAGGATGATTTCCCTTTTACACACAGTTTGCCTGCCCATCATCGCAGACCATGCATCTACCGGTCAAAGCCCCATTTTTACCACCTATGGGCACCCCCCCTGATTCACCTGCAATTACCCACGTCCTTTCCCAACCTGGCCACCTCAGACCTAGTGCAGAAGGTTTGTCTGGCCCAGGAAGAAGTGAATAAGCACCAGGAAAAAGCAGGAGCAGACTATAGGTGGCATGCAGCCAAGCATCAACAGCAAGGTCCCATCTACTCTGTGGGACAAAAGGTATGACTCTCTACGGAGCATCTCCATACCAACAGACCCACTCACAAGCTGGACTTTCAGTTCTTGGCTCTTTGAAGATCCTGCGACAGGTTAATCCAGTCAGGTTTGAACTTCAGTGATCCCGCTCTCTGAAGATACGCCCAGTATTTCACATATCGCTTTTGAAGCCCTACACAAAAAACCTTTTCCCTCACATGACCCAACCGCCTCTTCCACCAGTACAGGTACAGGGCCATGAGGGCTACGTGGTTCGCAATATCCTGGACCCTAAACATCCCTGTGGCAGGCTTTGGTATCTTATTGACTGGGAGGGGTATGGTCCTAAGGAGCACACCTGGGAGCCTGCAGAAAATATACACCTGCCCACACTTGTGCAAGCACGCAGCTGAACAGCCTGGCCCACATCACCCTGAGGGAGCGGGAGGTGATATCCGGGCCTGTGGGTCTTGAAGCCTAGTCTACATAGCTCTTAAGAGCCAAGCAGCCCCAGCCTGCCGCCGGCTGATCTGCTAGCAAGTGCTCGAATAGCAGCTGAACTCTAACAGAGGACGCCAGTCTGGGATCTGATTGGTGAAGCCCTGCGGGTCAGGACTGGTCCCCAGCCTCGATTTAATCCAGGCACAGGAACAGGAAGTTGATGCTCGGGCCTGCTTCCCCTGCAAGAGGTGTGCCTGCTCTCCTTGGAACCTGACCCTGCCTGACACCTGACTCTCCGTTTGCCCTCTGGCCTGTCTTGGGCTCTGTTCTCCTGGTATCTGACCTGGCCTGGCTCTTGCTCTGTCCACTAGGTCAGACCGCCCAAGACCCAGTTGTGACAGTGGGGAGGGGAGGAAAGGAGCTGTCCCTATTGCTCATGGGGCAGAGGGGGTAGTGGAGCCATCCTGAGCTGCTGGGCTCTTTCTGCTCCTCCCACCCTTCCTATGAGACCAGAGCTGCCTTCTGTGGGGAAGTGGGAGCAGCTCTGCCTGCCTCCTGCAGCAGCCCTGATTGGCTGCTCTTCCTCAGGAGGCGGGGCAGTGGCGTACCTCCCAACATTTCAGGTGGCCCCAGCGGGATGCAGTGCAATCAAATCCATACAGAGATGACATTCCTGGGGAAGGTTTGGTGTAACGCCTGTAACAACGACAGGTTCAAAATAATGAAAGAAACTAAGACAGGCAAACGTTTCTTTATCTGTCTTCACGACTGACAGACAAATTTTGAAAAGACTGTGAGCTATCGGATTTTTTTTCATTTTTACCGCTGGTTTTGGATAGAACAAAAGTAAGTATTTATGTACATAAAAGTGCCTGCTTCCAGTACTCTGCAGAGTGTTTCCTTTTGTCTGAACAAACTGGTATACGTGGCAGACTTTGCCTTTTTGCACAGTTCAGGTGAAGGCTGCCACTGGTGACATCGCATGTGGGAAAAGAGATTGATTTTTGCTGCCAGCATGTAGTGTGTCCCACTCTTGCCTCTTCCTACACATTGGGCCCAGGTTGCTGGGTGAGTTGTGTTTCTCCCCTCCCGCCCCCAAGGAACTTCTCATGCTGGTTAGTGTTTCTGAACTATGCTGAATAGTCTTTACCATGAAGTGCTGCGGTGGAAGATTAAACATTTGAATGTTACAAGTTTTCAAAGCACAGAGACTCTTGCCTCTCCACTTACTGGGTTGTTCATTTGAGACCTTGTATGCCCAAACCCATCAGTTCTCATAGGGCTGTCATGTTCAGGAAGTGCCTCGCAGCTTGATAATCCCTACATTTGGAAAGCAGAGGATCCATTTGTTGCATGCTGATCACATCAGGTCCAGGAAATCAATCGTCAACTCCATATCACAGAAAGATACTGACAAACAACTGGTTGGGTTAACAAAATCAGACTCTTAAGTAAAGGATCTTCTAGATGCAGTGCCTTCTTCGTCTAACCCAGTTGCTTTTTGCAAAAAAAGAGAAAAAAAGAACACAAACTCCACAGCTTCAGCCAAGGCTGTTTTTACATGGCTTTGTATTAATCATGTTTTCCTTTCTTGCACAGTTACGTATCTCAAAGCCTACAAATAGTTCAGGTGCCAGTAACCGCACAGAAGAGTCTTTGAAGTTTAGTTCCATAACTTTTTCACTTGCAGCTAGCACAGAGGACTGCACAAATCTCAAAATAATAACTTTGTGTAGCGTCGTCATTGCTGTGTTCAAAAGGTGAATCACTGGTGCTTCGGTTTGAAGAACGTTTAACTTGTTAAACGTGGGCAGCACTGCACGCAAAAACACTAAATACACCTTTGTCAAAGGAGTCTTAGTTCCCGTGGTCCAGCAGCAGCTCTTTGCTCTTCCTCGTCAAAAGCACTGACAAAGTAGGAGTAGAGCCAATCATGAGTAGCCAAGGTGCGTTCAGTAGATCCCTCCAAAGACAGCCAGCACTTTTTCATATGCTTCAATTTTCTTCACACTAGTATTGCAAAATGCCCTGTGTTCATTCAGTGATGCCGCCCTTTTAACACGTCTCTGAAAGTGGTAGTAAATGTCAGTATCAAATGCTCGCCATTCATCTGCAGTGATGTTGAGGCATGCTTGGCCATTAGGTGCACAGGGTGGCAGAGGCACCCCCCTGCATACACACACCCTCGTTCGTTGTTTGCTTGGCTTTAATTTGAGACAATATACTGTTGTGCTTACCCTGCATGCTTGCAGCATTATCCGCTGAATATGTAGCACATTTAATCCAGTCAGCGTTGTGTTTTGGTAGCACATTGGTTCCATCAAACAATTCCTGAGAGTTATTCAGTGTGCAATAAAGGATTGGGCCAGTCCTGCACTTAGGAAGGAAGAATCCCACGCACCGCAACAGGCTGGGGACCGACTGGCTAAGCAGCAGTTCTGCAGAAAAGGACCTGGAGATTACAGTGGACGAGAAGCTGGATACGAGTCAGCAGTGTGCCCTTGTTGCCAAGAAGGCCAATGGCATATTGGGCTATATTAGTAGGAGCATTGCCAGCAGATCGAGGGAAGTGATTATCAGGGGCGGCTCTAGCTTTTTGCTGCCCCAAGCACGGCAGGCAGGCTGCCTTCGGCGGCATGCCTGCAGGAGGTCCGCCGGTCCCGTGGATTCGGCGGGAATTCGGCAGTGGGTACGCCGAATCCGCGGGACCGGGGACCTCCCGCAGGCATGCCGCCGAAGGCTGGGGCAGGCAGAGAGGGTTTTCCCCCAGGCCAGACTGGAATTGGCAAGAGGGCTGGACCCATGTAGGGCAGTGGGAGCGTAGACGAGCACCGTCCCCGCCCACCCAGGCATGATGGGTCCATGTGGAACATGGCTTCAGAGGGCACTGGGCAGGACTTCTGACAGCATGATGGTGGAATGAGGGTCTCGCAGCCTTTCTGTAATGGGTGTTGGGCAGTCTGGGGCCAGGCCCTTTTCAGCACTGGTGAAGCAGGGGCTGGCCAGGGTCAGCCATAGATTCATAGACTCTAGGACTGGAANCTATCATGTCCCCTCTCCGTCTTCTCTTTTCCAAACTAAACAAACCCAATTCTTTCAGCCTTCCTTCACAGGTCATGTTCTCTAGACCTTTTATCATTCTTGGTGCTCTTCTCTGGACCCTCTCCAATTTCTCCACATCTTTCTTGAAATGCGGTGCCCAGAACTGGACACAATACTCCAGTTGAGGCCTAACCAGCACAGGGTAGAGCGGAAGAATGACTTCTCGTGTCTTGCTCACAACATACCTGTTAATGCATCCCAGAATCACGTTTGCTTTTTTTGCAACAGCATCACACTGTTGACTCATATTTAGCTTGTGGTCCACTATAACCCCTAGATCCCTTTCTGCCGTACTCCTTCCTAGACAGTCTCTTCCCATTCTGTATGTGTGAAACTGATTGTTCCTTCCTAAGGGGAGCACTTTGCATTTGTCTTTGTTAAACTTCATCCTGTTTACCTCAGACCATTTCTCCAATTTGTCCAGATCATTTTGAATTATGACCCTATCCTCCAAAGCAGTTGCAATCCCTCCCAGTTTGTTATAATCTGCAAACATAATAAGCGAACTTTCTATGCCAATATCTGCCATGGCAGATGCTGTTTCTCAATCAAGGGGCATTTCCTGAGTGTTGCTGCTGCCATAGTCTTTCTTGAAGCAA
Source organism: Platysternon megacephalum (assembly GCA_003942145.1). Lineage (NCBI taxonomy): Eukaryota > Metazoa > Chordata > Testudines > Platysternidae > Platysternon > Platysternon megacephalum. The sequence continues at coordinate 32,083 of QXTE01000213.1, read as the reverse complement.
ACTGGGCCTGGGATCCCTTGGGGGGAACCCTTCCCTGGCTTTGTGGGGTGGGAGTGGGGGGGCTTGTATTCACACCGGTCTTCCATCCCAGTCCTGGTTGTTATCAATATTGATTCTTGAAAAGCAATTCAGGTCGCTGTGCCCCCTGGGGGTGAGGCTCTGGGGCAGCGTAGCTGGGGTCAGAGGAGCTCTGCTCTCCCTGAAAAGCGCTAGGTGCAGCACAGCGTGACATCTGCACAGCGCTGGGGGCACCTTGTGCTGCACATACCAAGTGTGGGGAGGTGTTTTGCTCCGAGGGTGAGGTTGCCAGAGAGTGAAGAGCAGCTGCAGGGACAGGATGTGGTCTCTGTGCATGATGCATTTGTGAACTGCAGAGGCACTTCTCTCTTCACACTGCCCGGGGTGTGCATGTGCTCCAGGGGAGGGAAGTACAGGGCATTGCACTTCAGTGACGGGGAGTGTGCCGTGCCTGAAGGTAAAGACGGAGGGAGCACAGAGCTTACCTCGACCTGATCCCTTAGGTTAAAGCTACAAAGTACCTTGTCTTCACTAGCATTTTCCCTCATGTCAGTTACCACGTGTCAGCTAACACCAGGTGAGAATGCGCCTCTTTTCCTCGTGAGGACAGGGCCCAAGATACTCAGGCACCTAAGCTGAGTAGCAGGGACATCTGATTTCTGTTACCCTTCCTTGCCTCCCAGTCCTAGGCTAGGTTAGAGCCTGACTAAGCAAGTTCTTGGGGGCAGGGCCCAAAGCGCCATACGTTTTCTGTAGAATTCTTAGCCCAGCTGAGAGTGCCACAAAATAATAATAATCCAATTAAATAAGGGAAAATATAACAATCTCTGATTGCATCAGGCAAATGGATGAATCAATACGTTTTACAATCATCCCTGGCTAGGAATGTAGCATTCAGCATTTTCAATTTACCTCCCCTACTTCCATGTTATAGAATCTGCCTGTTTCATCATATCTAAAACCTGTTTTCAGTGCCCTTGGGTCTGACAACCACTGTCCACAGCTGGTTGTGGGGGGCTTGGCACGTGCTGCTGAGGATGGGAGGGGCTTCTGCTATGGTTCAGGGGTAACTGAAAGAGAGCCGGTTCTTCCTCCCCAGCTCCTGTTAGTCACTGCTGTGCCCAGCCCTGCTGAATGCCTTGTCGTGACTTTCCCCGTTCTGCCTGAGCACCGTCCCTGCTCCAGCTACAGCGACACTTGGAGACTCAGGGGAGTCCGACTCCTTTTGCATGACGGGTGAATTCCAGACGGCTGACACTGAAATCACTCTGCCAGTTACAGTCTGACTAACGTAGACCCAGTGTGCACATTTCCTGGCAGTTTACATTGAGTAATCTCATCTGCAAAACACATACAGGTCTGTCACATCTTAGGCGCATTTAACATGTGCGATTTCAGCTTTACGCGGTCGGCAAAAACAAGAAAAAAACAAAAAAAAGAGAAAAATAACAATTTAAATACTGTCAAGTATCAGAGGGGGAGCCGTGTTAGTCTGGATCTGTAAAAGCAGCAAAGAATCCTGTGGCACCTTATAGACTAACAGAGGTTTTGCAGCATGAGCTTTCGTGGGTGAATACCCACTTCTTCGGATGCAAGTAGTGGAAATCTCCAGGGGCAGGTATATATATGCAAGCAAGAAGCAAGCTAGAGATAACGAGTTTAGTTCAATCAGGGAGGGTGAGGCCCTGTTCTAGCAGTAGAGGTGTGAAAACCAAGGGAGGAGAAACTGGTTCTGTAGTTGGCAAGCCATTCATAGTCTTTGTTTAATCCTGAGCTGATGGTGTCAAATTTGCAGATGAACTGAAGCTCAGCAGTTTCTCTTTGGAGTCTGGTCCTGAAGTTTTTTTGCTGCAGGACGGTGACCCTAACATCTGCTATTGTGTGTCCAGGGAGGTTGAAGTGTTCTCCTACAGGTTTTTGTATATTGCCATTCCTAATATCTGATTTGTGTCCATTTATCCTTTTCCTTAGAGACTGTCCAGTTTGGCCTATGTACATAGCAGAGGGGCATTGCTGGCATATGATGGCGTATATTACATTGGTGGATGTGCAGGTGAATGAACCAGTGATGGTGTGGCTGATCTGGTTAGGTCCTGTGATGGTGTCGCTGGTGTAGATATGTGGGCAGAGTTGGCATCGAGGTTTGTTGCATGGATTCGTTCCTGAGTTAGAGTTACTTTGGTGCGGTGTGCAGTTACTGGTGAGAATGTGCTTCAGGTTAGCAGGTTGTCTGTGGGCGAGGACTGGCCTGCCACCCAAGGTTTGTGAAAGTGTGGGATCATTGTCCAGGATGGGTTGTAGATCTCTGGTGATGCGTTGGAGGGGTTTTAGCTGGGGACTGTATGTGATGGCCAGTGGAGTCCTGTTGGTTTCTTTCTTGGGTTTGTCTTGCAGTAGGAGGCTTCTGGGTACACGTCTGGCTCTGTTGATCTGTTTCCTTATTTCCTCGTGCGGGTACTGTAGTTTTGAGAATGCTTGGTGGAGATTTTGTAGGTGTTGGTCTCTGTCTGAGGGGTTAGAGCAGATGCGGTTGTACCTCAGTGCTTGGCTGTAGACAATGGATCTTGTGGTGTGCCCGGGATGGAAGCTGGAGGCATGAAGGTAGGCATAGCGGTCGGTAGGTTTTCGGTATAGGGTGGTATTAATGTGACCATCACTTATTTGTACTGTGGTGTCCAGAAAGTGGACCTCCCGTGTAGATTGGTCCAGGCTGAGGTTAATGGTGGGGTGGAAGCTGTTGAAATCTTGGTGGAATTTTTCCAGAGTCTCCTTCCCATGGGTCCAGATAATGAAGATGTCATCAATGTAGCGTAGGTAGAGAAGGGGCGTGAGTGGACGGGAGCTGAGGAAGCGTTGTTCCAGGTCGGCCATAAAAATATTGGCATATTGTGGGGCCATGCGGGTGCCCATAGCGGTGCCACTGATCTGGAGATACATATTGTCATCAAATTTGAAATAGTTGTGTGTGAGGATAAAGGCACAGAGCTCAGCAACCAGTTGTGCTGTGGCATCATCAGGGATACTGTTCCTGACAGCTTGTATTCCATCTGTGTGTGGGATGTTTGTGTAGAGAGCCTCTACATCCATGGTGGCTAGGATGGTGTTTTCTGGAAGGTCACCAATGCTTTGTAGTTTCCTCAGGAAATCAGTGGTGTCACGGAGATAGCTGGGAGTGCTGGTGGCATAGGGTCTGAGTAGAGAGTCCACATATCCAGACAGTCCTTCAGTGAGAGTGCCAATGCCCGAGATGATGGGGCGTCCAGGATTTCCGGGTTTGTGGATCTTGGGTAGTAGATAGAATAACCCTGGTCGGGGCTCTAAGGGTATGTTGATTTGTTCCGGTGTTAGTGTAGGGAGTGTCCTGAGTAGATGATGCAGTTTCTTAGTGTATTCCTCAGTGGGATCTGAGGGAAGTGGCCTGTAGAATTTGGTATTGGAGAGTTGTCTGGCGGCCTCCTTTTGGTAGTCAGACCTGTTCATGATGACTACAGCACCTCCTTTATCAGCCTCTTTGATTATAATGTCAGGATGGTTTCTGAGGCTGTGGATGGCATTGCGTTCTGCACGACTTAGGTTATGAGGCAAGCGATGTTGTTTTTCCACAATTTCTGCCTGTGCACGTCGGCGGAAGCATTCGATGTATAGGTCCAGACTGTCATTTCGACCCTCAGGGGGAGTCCATGTGGAGTTCTTCTTCTTGTGCTGTTGGTGGGAGGGTAACTGTGTATCGGTGCGATGTTCAGTGTTGTCCTGAAAGTATTCTTTGAGTCGGAGACGGCGAAAGTAGGCTTCCAGGTCACCGCAGAACTGTATCATGTTGGTGGGGGTGGCAGGGCAGAAAGAGAGTCCCCGAGATAGGACAGACTTTTCATCTGGGCTGAGTGTGTGGTTGGATAGATTGACGATATTGCTGGGTGGGTTAGGGGTACCACGGTTGTGGCCCCACGTAGCAGGTAGGAGTTTTGACAGCTTACAGTCCTTTTTCCTTTGTAGAGAGGTGAAGTGAGTAATGTAGATCTCCTGTCTTATTTTAGTGAAGTCCGTTTGTATGGAAGTTTGGTTATTAATGAGAGTCTCCAGGTTGGAGAGCTCTTTTTTGATGTTTTCCTGTTTGTTGTATAGGATGCTGATCAGGTGGTTCCTCAGTTTCTTTGATAGAGTATGGCATAATCTCTCACTGTGGTCTGTGTGGTATGTAGATAGCAGTGGATTTTTTACCTTTAGTCCATTTGGTATGATGTCCATCCGTTTGCATTTGGAAAGGAAGATGATATCTGTCTGTATTTGTGCAAGTTTCTTCATGAGGTTGATGGATTTCCACTCCATACGGCTAAATGCAGTGCCTTGCATAGTGTCAAGTATCAGAGGGGTAGCCGTGTTAGTCTGGATCTGTAAAAGCAGCAAAGAATCCTGTGGCACCTTATAGACTAACAGAGGTTTTGCAGCATGAGCTTTCGTGGGTGAATACCCACTTCTTCGGATGCAAGTAGTGGAAATCTCCAGGGGCAGGTATATATATGCAAGCAAGAAGCAAGCTAGAGATAACGAGTTTAGTTCAATCAGGGAGGGTGAGGCCCTGTTCTAGCAGTAGAGGTGTGAAAACCAAGGGAGGAGAAACTGGTTCTGTAGTTGGCAAGCCATTCATAGTCTTTGTTTAATCCTGAGCTGATGGTGTCAAATTTGCAGATGAACTGAAGCTCAGCAGTTTCTCTTTGGAGTCTG
>QXTE01000213.1:0-25964 GCA_003942145.1 Platysternon megacephalum | reverse complement strand
TGTCACGGAGTGTGGGGGAGTCCGGGCCCTGCACCCCTGGGGTTCCTGCGATTCATCATAACTCTCAGCCAGCCAGTAAAACAGAAGGTTTATTGAGACGACAGGAACACAGTCCAAAACAGGTCTTGCCAGCACAGACAACAGGATCCCCTTTAAGTAGGTCTATTTGGGGCCCCAGGGAGGCCCCGGCCTCGCTGGGAAGCCTAGGCCCCCTCTGCTTCCCTCTTCATTCCTATCCAGCTTCCAAGAACTGAAAAGCCTCTTCCAGGCGTCTCCTTTCTCCCTTCCCCCACGGCTCCTCCCCCGGGCTTTGTCCTGTGTCCAGGTTCCCAGTCAAAGGTATTATCTGGTCTGCAACTCCCCTCTTGGTTCTCATGTTACATGCTCAGGTATCTCCCTTCCCCCATGCAGACAGTCCCAGCCAAGCCCCCCTGCAGCTTTCCCCCTCAGTATCCACATAACACCACAAAACATTCCCACTTCGTCACAAGTATTCACTCACGAAAGCTCATGCTGCAAAATGTCTGTTAGTCTATAAGGTGCCACAGGATTCTTTGCTGAATTTAAATACTGTTTCTGTAGGGCGGGCGATTCCGCCCGCCATTACACTCAATGTAATTTTGACTATACGCGGTTTTCGCTTTAGGCGCTGACCGCGGAATGTAACCCCAGTGTAAGATGAGACAGACCTGTATTCAGCACCATCTCTATGCTGACAACTCACAGATCTGCCTCTGTGCTCCAGACCTGTCTCCTTCTCTCCAATCTCGAACCTCAACCTGTCTCTCTGGCATCTCCTCCTGGAGGTCTAGCCAGCAGCCCGATCTCAGCATGGCTAAAACCCAGCTCCTAATCTGCCCTCCCTGTTCCCTCTCCTCTCTATCATTGTGGACAACACCACCATCATGCCTCTCACTCAGGCCTATAACCGGGACGTCATCATTGACTCAGCCTGGATGTGAGGATCTAGGGCCCAGGGTGAAAACTTGCCAATTCTTTCTGAATAGCATCTCTAAGATAGGCCCTTTGCTATCCATCCACACGGCTACAGCTCTCCTCCGGGCCTTTGCTATCCATCCACACAGTTACAGCTCTCCTCTGGGGTCTCATCATCTTAGTATTGCAACATCCTTCTCTCTGGCCTTGACAAATGCAGTCTTAGAATCATAGGATCACAGGACTGGAAGGGACCTCGAGAGGTCGTCTAGTCCAGTCCCCTGCACTCGAGGCAGGACTAAGTATTATTCTAGACCATCCCTGACAGGCATTTGTCCAATCTGCTCTTAAAAATCCCCAATAATGGAGATTCCACAACCTCCCTAGGCAATTTATTCCAGTGCTTAACCACCCTGACAGTTAGGAAGTTTTTCCTAATGTCCAACCTAATCTGGCTGTGCTGCAATTTAAGCCCATTGCTTCTTGTCCTAGCCTCAGAGGTTAAGAAAAACAATTTTTCTCCCTCCTCCTTGTAACAACCTTTTATGTACTTGAAAACTGTTATGTCCCCTCTCAGTCTTCTCTTCGCTAGACTAAGCAAACCTAATTTTTTCAATCTTCCCTCTTAGGTCATGTTTTCTAGACCTTTAATCGTTGTCGTCATCCATCCACTGTCACTTGTCGTACAACTTCAATGGGAAGCTCCTTGGGCAGGGACCATCTTTGTGTTCAGTGTTTGTACAGGGCCTCACGCAATGGGCTCCTGGTCCATGATGAAGGGTCCTAGGTGCTGCAGCAATACAAATAATAATAATAATAGACAGAGTCTCGGGTCAAAAGGCAAGCGAGAGGGCCAAAAACGGAGTTCCCATTTTCCCCAGCTTTACCGATGAATGAAGGATGAGCTGCCTGGCTCCGTTCAGGGATGCCACTGAGACGCTGAGTACGTCTACACTGGGGCTGAGGTGTAATTTTCAGCTCGAGCAGACATACCGGTGCTAGATCTGATCAAGCTGACATGCTAAAAGTAGCCAAGTAGCAGCAGCAGGAGGGGCTAGCCGCCTGGGTACATGCCCCGGGTCTCAGGCAGGCGGGAGACCACTCGGGGCGGCTCAGCTGTCCCACCGGTCGTGCCACCACGCCAACACTCCTGTTTTTAGCACACTGCGCCGTCACATCTAGCGCAGGTACCTCTGCTCAAGCTGAGAATTACTCCAGTGTAGACCTACCCAAAGAGAGACAAAGTCTGAGACCTTCCAGTCCTGCAGCAAGGGAAGCAAAGATTTCCACAGCCTCTGCCCTCAATGCCTATCGGAGCCATAGCCACACCCAAGGGCACCTGGTGGTTCGCCTGGCTGCTCTGTGCTGCACCACACCAGCTCTCTTACGGTGCCCAGCAGCACCAGGCACCCCACAGCGGGCGGGCAGGCACGTGCTGAAGGGGCTTGAGCTGCTGGGCCCTCTGGGAGCTCACCCGGCTGGGTTCCGGTGCCCACTCGGACCCCCGGCTAAAGCGAAGGGGCCTTTGCTAGGGCTGGCCCGACGGAAAGGTTGCCAATAGCCTACACCTCAAGGTCCAGCCCGGCAGTTCCTACCTTGGCCCCTAGGGCTGTCCAACGTTGGGGTTTGGCTTCTCCAGCCTCGTGCCTGGGGAGCCCTCGCCGGGGTCCCTATTACAGGCCATCAGCTGGCAGCGGGTCTCCTGGCTGGCTGGGATCAGTCCATGAGTGTACCATTGTGCCCCCCGTGTGTCCCTGCCTAGCTCTGGCTAGCAGGATGCCCCGACTCTGGGAGGCAGTTAGGCTGCAAGCCCCGCACAGTCCCTGCTGGGTGTATATAACCTGAAAATGTATAAGAACCCTGGGACATGATCATACATCATCTCAGATCTGCTTTGGTTTCAAGAGGGAGGAACCTTAAGCCATAAGGATTGAGATCCCCAGTCTTTGACTGGAGCCACCCTGAATATGGACATTGAACTTTAACCTATGGACTATTTCTAAAAGGACTTTTGGCAACTACAGGCTCACCTCTGCTATGTATCTAAACCTCAAGAATTGAATTCAAGTCTGTCTGTGTATTGATCTTTTAACCAACACTCTCTCTCTTTTCTTTTTTAATAAATTTTAGCTTAGTTAATAAGAATTGACTATAGCGTGTATTTTGGGTAAGATCTAAGTTATAATTGAACCGGGGTATGTGGCTGATCCTTTGGGATTGGAAGAACCTTTTCTTTTATATGCTGAGATAAGATTCTCAGTAATCGTCATCATATCTGACAGGTGTGTCTGGACAGAGGCCTGAGGCTGGGTACTTTAAGGGAACTGCGTTGTTTGGACTTCTGAGTAACCTGTATGGTAATATAGAAGTTGTTTTGTGCTGGTTGGAAAATCTAAGTATTGGAATATCCACCAGCGTTTGGGGTTTGTCTGCCCCATTTTGTTTGCAGTTCACCCTGATTGAGTGACCTCAGCTGGCTCCAACAGGCAGCACCGTCACAACCCCCCGCTGTTTGGCTTCGCCCATTGGCTGGCTTTGTGGATTGCAGTCGCGAGCGCCTGTCTCTGCCCAGGCCCGTACAGGGAGCCCGGGTGCCGAACTCTGCTCTGTGGATCCCAGCATGTTCCTGTGATTTTTCTAGGCGCCTAAAAGTTAAGTGCGGTGACGCTCAGCGTTGCAACGCCTACGTCCCCTCGTGGGTCCCCCCCATGACGCTGTTGCTGTGCCCAGCAGAGCAGAGGCAGGGTCAGAAAGAGGCAGGGGCGGAGGCAGGGGATCTGCTAACATGGCTGACTTGCCTTGTGTAACCCCCACACCTCCTGGGGGTGCTGCTCGGTCCCATCTAGCGACACCCAGACCACTGAGCGAGCGAGAGATTAATGGGTTTGCTCTACAGGCAGGTGGCTTTTAGCTCACGCAGTAGAGGCTCCTGCACTAAGCTTTGGAGGTCCCCGGTTCGATCCTGCCCACTGCCGACTGGGGTTCGTCGGCATTACCCTTGGACTCTGCCACATTATTTTTTCATGTGAAGTTTTAGGATCTCTTGTTGCTGCCAATTTTCCCCAGCTCTGGGGCCCCCCACACCTCTCCTGCCACTGCCACCCCCACTGGTTTGCTCAGTGTGCGCCGTGGGGTTAGGAGAGAAAGCCCGGCCCTCTGGCGTAGTGTGACTGACAGCAGGCCCTGTGCCCGCCCTGGGGCTCCCTTCTCCTGCCTGGCAGCACAGCTCCAAGCACCACGCGACTCAGACCTCCCTTGGGCACGGCAGCCCCCAGCTCCTTCTGAAAGGGGTCCTAGCACAGCTGGCAACGCAGCTAGTGATACACTCCTCAGGGCTGGTGGGGGGCGCTGTGCACCCACCCTGCCCCTGGGCTGTCCCCACCCAGGGCAGACCCAGCCACTCTCTGCTCCCTGCCCACCCAGATCTCACACCTCCTCCCAGGGACCCTTCTGCAGGGTGCGGAGGGTCCCTCCTCTCCTGTGCAGGGCAGGGAGCTCTGTGCATGGAGACCTCTGGGCCAGAGAGATGCAGATAGAGAGGGCTGAATCCTGCTCTGATTTACCCCCTGCAGCCTTGAGTAGATGATGGGGGTGGGCAGGGCAGGGTTTGCCCCTGGCAGCTAACGGAGGGGGGCCCTTGATAGGAACAAGGTCCCACTGAACTGGGTGCTGCTGTCTGCTCCATGCGCTCACCTGGCTTGGGTGGATTTCATCCCCTCCCTCCCCTGTCTGGGTGGCAGCTCTTGGGGCAGGGACCTGCGGGTGCAGCGCCTCTCCCTGCTGGAGCTGGGCAGGTCAATGAGAGGGAGGAATCCCGCCCTGTTCAGGACCAATCTGGGGCAGGGGGCCGGGAAACAACCTGCCCCCGGAGCTTCCACAGGGAACTGCCGAGGACGCCCCCCGCTGGGCTCTGTCACCTCTGGGTGCTGGGGCCCTTCTCTGACCTGACCGGTGCCCCTAACCTGCCCCCTCTGCACCTCCGGGGGCACTGGGAGCAGGTGCTGGTGCTTGGGCCCTGGGCAGGCCGCGGAGGCGCTAAGGTGGTGACCAGGCTCCGTCTCCAGCCAGGCCTCAGCCTCTCGTTCCCCCCGTCACAGGCACGTGCAGCAGGGAGGGACCCTGGACCACAAAGGTGACGTTTCCCTCTGAGCCGACGGCGTTTCGGGTGAATGACACGGTGCTGGTGACGTGCGCCAAGGAGCCTGAATCCGGCCCGTTCCCTGCAAAGTGCACAGAGCTGAAGGACCGCGGGGCAGTCTGGGATATCAGTGGAGTCAAGTGTCTGAGTGAGTGTCTGGAGTCTGATACAACCCCCGCGCCCACCCCCGGCATGGGGCCAAACCTCCCCGCCAGCCCAGGCATGGGGCTGCAGCCAGTTACGGGCAGGAAATGACCAGGGAAACCGGGCCGGTGGTGTGACGGAGCAGGGAGCCGGGCGGATTTGACCTGGGAATGTTGCAGGGGAGTTACATTGGGGATGGGAAGGAAGCTACCTGAGCTGTAACCTGAGCCAGGAGGGGGGGTGGAAGAAGTGACACCTTCGGCCAGGAGACTGAACAAAGGAGAGGAGGAGCAGGGGGATGGGGGAGACCTGCTGGATGAGTTTTTGGTTTCAGTTTTGGGCTGGGTGGTGAAACGCAGGGAACCCCAAGCTGGGGGCTAAGTTCTCTAAACCCCCAAAAGGACTTGATTGAGGGGTTCTGGTTGTACCTACAAGCTCTGCTTGGGACTGTGTTCCTGTCATCTAATAAACCTTCCATTTTACTGGCTGGCTGAGAGTCACGGTGAATCCCAGAAAGAGGGGTGCAAAGCCCTGACTCCCCCACTCTCCGTAACAGGTGGTAACCGGGACATTGGAGACCAGTGACGTGATGCCGGGGGTGGGAGTTCTGGGAGGCCGTGACAATGGGCAGAGAAAGGGGGACCCCCCCTCCCTCAGCCTGCCGAGAAACCCCTCTCAGGGCTGTCACAATGGGCCCTCCCCACAAACACAGCGCCCCCCCCCCCAGTGCACACGGCTCCCCACCAGGCCCTGAGGCGGCTGCTGGCGGCTGGTTATGGTTCTGTGGCCGCGGCCTGGCAGGAGTCTCAGCCGGGCACTGCTGGGCAGCTCTGTGAGGAGCGAAGATCTGAGGCCTGGGAACTGATCTCAGCATTTCTCAGGGTGCTTCTTCCAGCACCGCTTCTGCGAGCGGCCAGGCACGGGCCTCCTGGACACGTGGTCCCCTCCCTGCCCCAGACTCACTCCCCGAGCCCTCCCCATGGTCACGGGGCCGTTCATGCCGGGCCGGCCCCAGCACCTGTGCGACCGTGGGGCCGGATCCCCAGAGCCAGGGGCTGTCAGACCACAGGGCAGACGTGCCCCCATGGCCGCTCTCCTGTTCCCTTCACAGGGATGTGCAATGACTGGGTGAGGCAGGGGGATTTTGACCCTGCACAGACCGAGTTCGGTGTCGGGGCTGAGGGTCGGGTGACCTGTTGTCAGTAGTTCCAGCAGAACTCGTTCAGTGTGACGTGCAGAGAGACGGAGTCGGGGCGCTTCGAGTGGGATTTGGGTGCACACACGTGTGTCAGTGAGTGCGGGGAGCCGGCCCTGGGGCTGGCCGGGCGTTGTCTGGCCTGGGAGGGCTCCAGCCAGGCTGCTGAGAGGCCGTGGGGAGAGTCCTGCTGCAATGAGCAGCTTCCCACCCACGGTGTCCCCGGGGGGGCAGGCGCGTGGATCTGCTCCCGGCTCCTGGCCCTGCTCCCTGTGCAGGAGCAGCAGAGACCAGGAACACTGTTCTCCCCACGGCCCAGTGGGGCTGAGTGCTCTGCACTCGCCCTCCCCACGGCGACCCTGGTCCCTGAGCGTGTGAGCGGAGTAAATGTACCTGAGCACGTGGGGCCTGATCCTGAGAGGGGCTGATCCTTGCAGGCCCCTTCCCCGCCCCCCCGCTCTTGTGGGCGCCCAGCATGGTTCAGGGTCAGCCCATAATACTCAGTGGAGTCTGTCTGGTAACAGTGACCCCCAATACTCTGCTCTCATTTACCCACAGGAAAATGTGAAATACCCAGAACCTGGGACTCCAGGTTGCAGTTTGCCCCCGAGGGTCCGTTCTACGCCCAGGGTGACTCGGTGACACTGAGCTGCCCTGAGGGGTATCGGCCATCACCGCCTGTGATCGAATGTGTCAGAAATGGGAGCCAGGCTGTCTGGAGTGAGACACCCACCTGCCGGGGTAAGTGTGGGACCCCCCGAGTCACCGCGGGCACAGGGGCCGGGCCGACAGCCAGACTCCGTGACACTTTGGTATCTCCGGAGCCAGGTGGAGTCTCGCCCCGTAAACCCTCTGGTTCGTTTTGGCCTCTCAGCCTCTCGTATGGGGACCCTAAACCCTGCTTGAATTGCAGGGTCCCTCAGCCAGACCTCCCCCTCCCCTCAAAAAAGGCCCTGGGCCCAGGGGCCAATAAGGACGGGCAGGAACAGCCCAGAGACTCCCTGTCACCAGCGTGTCCATGTTCCTCGCCTTTCCCCAGCCCTTTGCGGTGCTGGATTCTCCCGGGCTCCCTTTGGCTCAGCTCTGCCCCAGGATCACCCGGTGGCGGCCAGCTGCACCTTCCACCAGAACAGGATTTGCCAAGACTGGACATTTCTTTCCCTCCAGGGGTTTGTACGACGACAGGAAACTGGCCCCCGTCGGTCTCTGCTGCCTCCCCACAGACGGAGTTTGCCGTTGGCGAGGGGGTTCGGGTGACCTGTCGCCAGGAGCAGTACGAGGGGCGCCCGGCTCGGATGCAGTGTATGGAGACGGCTGGGCGCGTGGCGTGGGACACGAGCAATGTGAGCTGTGTGGGTGAGTTCTGCACAGACGGGCTGCAGGACGGGCTGGGGGCAGGATCCAAACCCTGGAACACCGAGAGCGTCCAAGGGGCCCCGCGACTTCCTGGGGGCGTCTTTATGTCTTGAGTGTTCAGCTCAGACCTTCTGAAGGGCGTGAAGTGACAGCGACAGCGAGTGTGTGGGGCAAAGCAGCCTGCGTGGGGGGGAGTGTGGTGAGGTTCTAGGCTGTGTTGGAGGGGTGTGAGGGGATGTTTGTGGGGTGTGTTAGTGTGTGTGTGTGTGTGTAGGGGGTTGTGTGGCTAAATATTATAGGGGTGCGTACATGGGGTTGTGTATAGGGGCTTGAGGATATACCAGGTGTCTATAAGGGTGTGGGAGATGTGTGTTAGCTTGTAACGGTGTGTATTGCTGCGTCTGTGCGATATAGGAGGTGTTAGGGTGTGTCATTGTGTATCAGGGCATAGGCGCCAACTACCTCAGTTCCTGGGGGGGAGGGAGGGGTGCTCGACCCCCCACTCCTCCCCAGACCCCACCCCTGCCCCACCTCTTCTCACCCTGCCCTGCCTCTTCCTGCCCCGCTCCACCCCTCCCCCGCAGTGCCTCCTGCACACCGCTGAACAGCTGATAGCGGCGAGCGGGAGGCGCTGTGGGGGAGGGAGAGGCGCTGATCCGTGGGGCTTTCGGTGGGTGCTGAGCAGCCCCAGAGCACCCACGGAGTCGGCACCTGTACGTGAGGGTGCGTGTCAGTGTGTGGGGATGTCGGCGCCTGTACGTGAGGGTGCGTGTCAGTGTGTGGGGATGTCGGCGCCTGTACGTGAGGGTGCGTGTCAGTGTGTGGGGATGTCGGCGCCTGTACATGAGGGTGCGTGTCAGTGTGTGGGGATGTCGGCGCCTGTACATGAGGGTGCGTGTCAGTGTGTGGGGATGTCGGCGCCTGTACATGAGGGTGCGTGTCAGTGTGTGGGGATGTCGGCGCCTGTACATGAGGGTGCGTGTCAGTGTGTGGGGATGTCGGCGCCTGTACATGAGGGTGCGTGTCAGTGTGTGGGGATGTCGGCGCCTGTACATGAGGGTGCGTGTCAGTGTGAGGGGATGTCGGCGTCTGTACATGAGGGTGCGTGTCAGTGTGTGGGGATGTCGGCGCCTGTACATGAGGGTGCGTGTCAGTGTGAGGGGCTGTCGGCGCCTGTACATGAGGGTGCGTGTCAGTGTGTGTGGATGTCGGCGCCTGTACATGAGGGTGCGTGTCAGTGTGTGGGGATGTCGGCGCCTGTACATGAGGGTGTGTGTCAGTGTGTGGGGATGTCGGCGCCTGTACATGAGGGTTTGTATCAGTGTGAGGGTGATGTCGGCGCCTGTACATGAGGGTGCGTATCAGTGTGTGGGGATGTCGGCGCCTGTACATGAGGGTGTGTATCAGTGTGTGGGTTGATGGGTAAGGCCTGTTGTGATTATTTATTTGTATTACCAGTAGCCCTTGGGAACCTCAGCCCTGGACCAGGGCCCCCCGGCGCTAGGCGCTGTACAAACGCTGGACAGACACACAGCTCCTTGGGGCAGGGACTGACAGTCTAATGTGGGGACTGGAATCTCGCCCTTTTCTAATGGCCCCAAACCGGATTGTTCTCCCAACAGAAAAGTGCCGCAAATCCAGCTGGGCCTCAGCTCTGCGGTTCGAACCGGACAAGACGTATTATAGCAGGGAGGAGTCAGTGACCCTGAGCTGCCCTGAGGGATTCGAACCCTCACACCCCGTGATCAGCTGTACTGGACAGGGGAACCGGAGCGACTGGAATGAGATTGCTGCCTGCCTGGGTAAGTGTGAGCCCCCCATGTGGGTCACTGTGATCCCAGGGGCCTGGCCTGGCGCCGGATGCTCCGTGACCCTTCGGTACCGTGGGAAGGAAGGAATTGCCGTCCCAGATCAGAGCAATGGTCCAGCTCAGGCGCTGCGGGGACGTGCCGTACAGGGCCCTAGGCAGATAGACAGAGCTCGGGGTCAGGGGGAGCTGAGGCTCTGTTCTACTGAGACTCCCAGAGCCGCCCCCAGGGGCCGGAGCTGCAGCCTCTGTCGCTGTGCCTGTCCCTCGGACACTATGGGGTGGTGTGACGTTATGAGTGTAATATAATATCTCATGACAGGGCCAGAAAGAGTTAATTAACTCAGAGTAACCTGACTTAGGAATGAACCTTAAAAACTGGTTAGAAAGATAGGTAAATAAATAAAGCTTTAAAACGCAAGTCTGCATTGTTAGAGATCTCAAGGGTAAATGTTTGCTCAGGTCTTGTGGTGTCAGCAAACAAGGCTTGTCTATATGTCTCTTTAAAGGTTGTAGTAACCTGTAGCTGAACTGTTTAATGGATAAATTACCCTGTGCTAATTGCCATGATGTTTAGAGGAAGGAGAATTAAGCCTGTTGTTTTCTCAGGCCAAAAGGCTGCTGAAAATGTATAAGAACCCTGGGACATGATCATACATCATCTCAGATCTGCTTTGGTTTCAAGAGGGAGGAACCTTAAGCCATAAGGATTGAGATCCCCAGTCTTTGACTGGAGCCACCCTGAATATGGACATTGGACTATAACCTATGGACTATTTCTAAAAGGACTTTTGGCAACTACAGGCTCACCTCTGCTATGTATCTAAACCTCAAGAATTGAATTCAAGTCTGTCTGTGTATTGATCTTTTAACCAACACTCTCTCTCTTTTCTTTTTTAATAAATTTTAGCTTAGTTAATAAGAATTGACTATAGCGTGTATTTTGGGTAAGATCTAAGTTATAATTGAACCTGGGTATGTGGTTAATCCTTTGGGATTGGAAGAACCTTTTCTTTTATATGATGAGATAAGATTCTCAATAATCATCATCATATCTGACAGGTGTGTCTGGACGGAGGCCTGAGGCTGGGTACTTTAAGGGAACTGCGTTGTTTGGACTTCTGAGTAACCTGTATGGTAATATAGAAGTTGTTTTGTGCTGGCTTGGAAAATCTAAGTATTGGAATATCCACCAGCGTTTGGGGTTTGTCTGCCCCGTTTTGTTTGCAGTTCACCCTGATTGAGTGACCTCAGCTGGCTCCAACAGGCAGCACCGTCACAGTGGCGTAGTCGTGCAAGGATCTACAGAACCAGGTCAATTAGGCTTTGGGTCAGAACCCCACGCTATCCAAATTTGAATTTTGGTATTGAGAGTTTGGGTGGTTAAAGAGCAATTGCAATGGATACGCAAAGAGCATATGAGGGTCTTGACAAAAAAGCCCTAGAAGATTTGTGTTTAGAAAAGGGGATAAGCTTTAGAAAGAAAGCTACAAATCAAGAACTGAGAGAGCTGTTAATGGCCAGTGATCAGGAGGCAGGAGCACAGCCCTTACCTGATACTACAGACACTGCAGAAGCCATTAGAATGAAAAACGCAGCAAATAAACTGCAACTGGAGCATGAACAGAAACTAGCAGATCTTCGATTGCTGGAAAAGCAAAAAATGGCTGAATTAGAAAAAGAGGCTGATGAGAGAAAGAAGGAGGCTGATGAGAGAAAGAAGGAGGCTGATGAGAGAGAAGAAAAGGCTCGTAGGGGACGTCTGGAGCTGCTTGCTGCTGAACAGGAGACGGCCAAACTCCAGCTCCAAGTAATGGAAGAACAGAGAAAGTCATCGCCACCTGGTACTCCACTTCCCCACCGCCAAGAGAAAAACTGGGAAAAGATGTGTCCCATTTACAACGATTCTGAGGATATAGAGGAGTTTTTGTCTACCTTTGAACGCCTCTGCAATCTGTACCAGATCCCTGATGATCAGCGAATGCCTGTCCTGCTGACCAGACTGACTGGAAAAGCCAGGGAGGTATTTAATGAATTGGGGGAACAAGAAGCCTTGGATTATGGGCAGTTTAAAGATTCTGTGTTAAGGCGGTTCAAGGTTACTCCTGATTCTTACAGAGTTAAGTTTAGAAAGTTTAAGATGTCTAATGATTGTACTTTTGTAGAATGTGCTCATAAGCTGATGGGTTTTGTTAAAAAGTGGGTTATGGGAGCCAAGGCGCATGGGAGTTTTGAAAAACTGCTGGATTTAATAACTTTGGAACAGTTCCTAGGCATTGTGCCTGACCATGTGAGAGCAGCTGTGTGTGATAGGGACCCTGGGTCAGTCCTACGGGCTGCAGAGATTGCGGACGCCCATACCCAAAACAGGGCTCGGGAAGGGTGTAAACCCCCGGGGAAAGCTAATCACCATTCTCCCCAGTTCAAGAGGAGGGAAGGATTTAAAGGTAAACCTGGCACTGACTCTCATAAAGGAGCTCATGGGGGCCCAGAGGGCAGGAGTTCTCACCCCAAGCATAAACAGGTTACATGCTATCACTGTGGTGTGCTTGGCCACATGAGATCAGATTGCCCGACCCTGAAGGGCAGCCCAAAACCAGCAACCCCAAAAGCCACAGTAAATGCCAACTCCATTACCCTGAGCACCCAGGCTGAGACAAGCCACAACAGCGCCACCTTGAGTCCAGGCGCAAGCAGAGCAGTGGCTAATGCCAACCCCATAGTCTCCAGCAGTATGGGAGGAGGGGATGAGCTCACCAGTTATGTCAGGACGGAAGCATGGCAAGGGAGTGAGAGGTTTATTAACGAGGCAACGGTCAATGGTGTTGAATGCACGGGATGGCGAGATACTGGCTCTGATGTGACTATAGTTAAGGGACATCTGGTGAAGCCAGAGGACATGTTGCCGGGGGAGTATGTAACGATAGTGGCACTATCTGAATACTCTGTGGACCTGCCAATGGCTAGAATCCACCTTGAGTGGGATGGTTTTAAAGGAGATGTGAAGGCTGCTGTCCGGGATTTGATTCCGGCTGATGTTTTGGTAGGAAATAACATACTGGAGGTGCCTGGCCAAGTTAATGTGGTGACCAGATCACAGAGAGAGTTTGGGTCTGTGGCAGATACCCTGACTGATGGCAGTGAGGGGGATGGCAAACAGACGGAGAGTGTCTCTCAAGATGGATCAGGCGAGGGTTTGTCTGAAATATCAGCGATGGGTCTGAATTCGAACGAAACCCAGAGTAAATTCATTGTGGCCCAGCAGAGTGATGTGTCACTAGAGAGAGCCAGGAATGATGCTCAGAGTCAGGTACCAGCTAGTGAAGAGAGAGGCCGATTTTTCATGCAGGATGGGCTGTTGTATAGGGAGCCTCCTAGGGGAAGGAAGCATTCCCAAGCAGCAGTTCGCAAACAGCTTGTGATACCTGAGAGTTACCGCAATGATTTGTTGAAGTTGGCTCATGATGGTCCATTTGCAGGACATCTGGGTATAGGCAAAATGTGTGACAGGCTAGAGCAAAATTTCTACTGGCCTTACCTCTTTAGGTCAGTGAGAGATTACTGCAGGAGCTGTGAGCTGTGCCAGAAGCGTAAGGGGCTAAGGGGGCCTAGCAAGGTGCCCCTCCAGCCTCTGCCTATTATTGGGGAGGCTTTTGCCAGAGTGTCTGTGGATATTGTGGGGCCACTCCCAAAACCGTCCAGAAATGGGAAGAAATACATCCTGGTATTGGTAGATTTTGCTACCAGATATCCTGAGGCTGTAGCATTGGCAAATATTGAGGCAGAGACAGTGGCAACGGCCTTGTTCTCTATTTTTAGCAGAGTGGGTTTTCCCAAGGAAATATTGTCTGACCGTGGGTCTAACTTTATGTCTGTGGTTTTCAAGCAGTTGTGGGAGTTATGTGGGGTGAAGCACCTGAAAGCTGCTCCCTACCACCCCCAGACTAACGGTCTAGTGGAAAGGTTCAATGGAACCCTGAAGTCTATGTTGAAAATGTACGTGGATAGACGCCAGAATGACTGGGATGTTGTGCTGCCGTATCTATTATATGCATACAGGAGCGTGCCCCAAGAGTCTACAGGGTTTGCTCCCTTTGAACTGCTCTATGGGAGGCAGGTCCGGGGGCCCCTAGATTTGGTTCGAGACTCATGGGAAGGTAATGTGGAGGAGACAGCGCAGCCAGTGGCTGAGTATGTGGCTCAGTTCAAGGAGAGTTTGCAAGAGATGATGAAGTTGGTTGAGCAGAATCTGAAAGAGAGCCAGGATACTCAGAAAGCCTGGTATGACAGAGGTGCTAAGGAGAGAGCGTTTGAAATAGGGGACATGGTGCTGGTGCTAGATCCTGTCAGGAAAAACAAAATGAAAGATGTTTGGACTGGACCCATGGAGGTAGTGGAAAGAATCAATGAGGTTACCTATGATGTGAGGAAACTCCAGGGCCGGGGAAGTGTGCAGACAGTGCATGTGAACAGAATGAAAGCTTACCATGCAAGGGAGGTAAATGTGAACATGATCTGTTGTGCTGAGGAGGAGGCGGTGTCCGTCCCTTTGATTGACATGGTTGCTGAAAGCCAGGAGGAAACGCCTCTCGAGAGCATTGAGATGGGGGAGGGTTTAAGCCCCCCTC
Organism: Platysternon megacephalum; assembly: GCA_003942145.1. Taxonomy (NCBI): domain Eukaryota; kingdom Metazoa; phylum Chordata; order Testudines; family Platysternidae; genus Platysternon; species Platysternon megacephalum. The sequence goes on along the minus strand of QXTE01000213.1, from coordinate 11,760 downwards.
AAAGGACGGAACTGCTGATGTTGTTAAAACACCACAAGCGAACATTCTCCAACAGGCCAGGGCTCACTGATAGGATGACACACTCCATTCAGACAGTGGGTCCCCGCCCAGCTCCTAGCAGAGCTTACAGGGCCAAGGGAGAGATGCAGAGACAGATCCAGGAAGAGGTGGAAAGCATGTTGACAATGGGAGTCATCACCAGGTCCATGAGCCCCTGGGCCTCTCCCATTGTGATGGTACCAAAAAAGGATAAGACCATGAGGTTTTGTGTGGATTACAGGAAGCTAAATGCTATCACTCAACCTGACCCTTACCCCACACCCAGAATAGAGGATCTGTTAGATACACTGGGAGGAGCAAAGTTTATAAGCACCCTGGACCTGACTAGGGGGTACTGGCAAATACCCCTAGATGCTGATGCACGAGAAAAGTCCGCTTTCATAGTGGAATCTGGCCTATATGAGTTTAATGTGTTGCCCTTTGGCATGCGAAATTCAGGGGCTACTTTCATGAGACTTATAAATGAGGTCCTACGGGGATTGGAATCTTTTGCAAGGGCCTATATAGATGACCTAGCCATCTTCAGCCACTCGTGGCAAGACCACCTTAACCACATAGGGATTGTGTTGCACCGGCTCAGGGAGGCCAACCTAACTGTTAAGGTTTCTAAATGCAGAATGGGAGCTGCTGAGGTGACCTACCTGGGGCACAGGGTGGGCAATGGGCAACTGCGCCCTGAGCCTTTAAAGGTGGAGGCCATTAAGAACTGGCCTACCCCTAGAACTAAGAAGCAGGTCCAGTCGTTCATTGGTCTGGCCAACTATTACAGGAGGTTTGTAAAGGGATTCAGTGACATTGTTGCTCCCATCACAGACCTGACGAAAAAGGAAAAACCAGACCGGGTGCAATGGACAGAGGCGTGTGAGCAGGGATTTCAAAGCATAAAGAGCGCTTTGGCCAAAGAGCCTGTTTTGGCCAGCCCAGATTTTGAAAAGCCTTTTTTGCTATGTACAGATGCTTCCAATATTGGGCTGGGGGCAGTGCTGATGCAAGAGGGGGCGGGGGGTAAGAGACATCCTGTGGCGTACTTAAGCAAAAAGTTGTCCCCCACTGAGCAAAATGACGCTCCCATTGAGAAGGAATGTTATGCCATTGTCTGGGCTGTCAAGCAGCTTAAGCCCTATTTGTACAACCAAAAATTCACTGTATTAAGTGATCAGGCCCCTCTGGTCTGGCTGCACAAGGCCAAAGGTACCAACTCCAGGTTGCTGCATTGGAGTTTAGCCCTTCAAGGGTATGAAATGGATATAATCCACATAAGGGGGAAGGAAAATATTGTAGCTGATGCATTGTCCCGGATGGGGAATCCTTAGGATGCACTCAGTGATGTTTGTGTCATCCCTTCCTGCATCCATTTTGCGTTGGGGGTGTGACGTTATGAGTGTAATAGAATATCTCATGACAGGGCCAGAAAGAGTTAAGTAACTCACAGAATAACCTGACCTAGGGATGAACCTTAAAAACTGGTTAGAACGATAGGTAAATAAATAAAGCTTTAAAACGCAAGTCTGCATTGTTAGAGATCTCAAGGGGTAAATGTTTGCTCGGGTCTTGTGGTGTCAGCAAACAAGGCTTGTCTATATGTCTCTTTAAAGGTTGTAGTAACCTGTAGCTGAACTGTTTAATGGATAAATTACCCTGTGCTAATTGCCATGATGTTTAGAGGAAGAAGAAATAAGCCTGTTGTTTTCTCAGGCCAAAAGGCTGCTGAAAATGTATAAGAACCCTGGGACATGATCATACTTCATCTCAGATCTGCTTTGGTTTCAAGAGGGAGGAACCTTAAGCCATAAGGATTGAGATCCCCAGGCTTTGACTGGAGCCACCCTGAATATGGACATTGGACTATAACCTATGGACTATTTCTAAAAGGACTTTTGGCAACTACAGGCTCGCCTCTGCTATGTATCTAAACCTCAAGAATTGAATTCAAGTCTGTCTGTATATTGATCTTTTAACCAACACTCTCTCTCTTTTCTTTTTTAATAAATTTTAGCTTAGTTAATAAGAATTGACTATAGCGTGTATTTTGGGTAAGATCTAAGTTATCATTGAACCTGGGTATGTGGTTAATCCTTTGGGATTGGAAGAACCTTTTCTTTTATATGATGAGATAAGATTCTCAATAATCATCATCATATCTGACAGGGGTGTCTGGACGGAGGCCTGAGGCTGGGTACTTTAAGGGAACTGCGTTGTTTGGACTTCTGAGTAACTTGTATGGTAATATAGAAGTTGTTTTGTGCTGGGTTGGAAAATCTAAGTATTGGAGTATCCACCAGCGTTTGGGGGTTGTCTGCCCCATTTTGTTTGCAGTTCACCCTGATTGAGTGACCTCAGCTGGCTCCAACCGGCAGCACCGTCACAGGTGGGGCTACAGAATGTGCAACTTTTTAACAGTGGGGGTCATTCCCCAGGGGACCAGCCGCCCCAGGGACGGGGTGGGGTCTCTGACACATGGAGCGTTTACATCGAGGGTGGCTGCTGCCTTTCTAAAGATTCGCTCTAATTCCACCACCAGTTACTGAGCGCAGCAGAGTCGCTGGCAGAAGGGGAGAAGATCCCCCCTGCAGGGACCCCGGGGCGGGTCTCTGGCCTGGTCTAGGTAATAGGTCAGACTGGATGGTCAGAATGGGCCCTTCTGGCCTTGACACCCAGGGAAATACGTCCTCCCTCCGCGACTCAGTGGGGCTGACTCGCCTGCACTCACCCCACCCCCCTGAGGCCCTGCGCACGTGTGAATCCCGTAGAGAGAAACGGGGGAGATAGACCTGATCACAGAGGAGCTGATCCCGGCAACCCCTACTGTAGTGTGGGTGCCCAGCGTGGCTCAGGATCGGGCCCATAATGGCTGGGGGAAGCCGCATGATTCAATAGCCCTCAAGAGTCTCCCCTTATTTCTTTCATACACAGAAAAATGTAAAATACCCAGAACCTGGGACTCCAGGTTGCAGTTTGCCCCCGAGGGTCCGTTCTACGCCCAGGGTGACTCGGTGACACTGAACTGCCCTGAGGGGTATCGGCCGTCACCGCCTGTGATCGAATGTGTCAGAAATGGGAGCCAGGCTGTCTGGAGTGAGACACCCACCTGCCGGGGTAAGTGTGGGACCCCCCGAGTCACCGCGTGCACAGGGGCCGGGCCGGCAGCCAGACTCCATGACACTTTGGTATCTCCGGAGCCAGGTGGAGTCTCGCCCCGTAAACCCTCTGGTTCATTTTGGCCTCTCAGCCTCGCGTATGGGGACCCTAAACCCTGCTTGAATTGCAGGGTCCCTCAGCCAGACCTCCCCCTCCCCTCAAAAAAGGCCCTGGGCCCAGGGGCCAATAAGGACGGGCAGGAACAGCCCAGAGACTCCCTGTCACCAGCGTGTCCATGTTCCTCGCCTTTCCCCAGCCCTTTGCTGTGCTGGATTCTCCCGGGCTCCCTTTGGCTCAGCTCTGCCCCAGGATCACCCGGTGGCGGCCAGCTGCAGCTTTCACCAGAACAGGATTTGCCAAGACTGGACATTTCTTTCCCTCCAGGGGTTTGTACGACGACAGGAAACTGGCCCCCGTCGGTCTCTGCTGCCTCCCCACAGACGGAGTTTGCCGTTGGCGAGGGGGTTCGGGTGACCTGTCGCCGGGAGCAGTACGAGGGGCGCCCGGCGTGGATGCAGTGTATGGAGACGGCTGGGCGCGTGGCGTGGGACACGAGCAATGTGAGCTGTGTGGGTGAGTTCTGCACAGACGGGCTGCAGGACGGGCTGGGGGCAGGATCCAAACCCTGGGACACCGAGAGCCTCCAAGGGGCCCCGCGACTTCCTGGGGGCGTCTTTATGTCTTGAGTGTTCAGCTCAGACCTTCTGAAGGGCGTGAAGTGACAGCAACAGCGAGTGTGTGGGGCAAAGCAGCCTGCGTGGGGGCAGTGTGGTGAGGTTCTAGGCTGTGTTGGAGGAGTGTGAGGGGATGTTTGTGGGGTGTGTTAGTGTGTGTGTGTGTGTGTGTGTAGGGGGTTGTGTGGCTAAATATTATAGGGGTGCGTATATGGGGTTGTGTATAGGGGCTTGAGGATATACCAGGTGTCTATAAGGGTGTGGGAGATGTGTGTTAGCTTGTAACGGTGTGTATTGCTGTGTCTGTGCGATGTAGGAGGTGTTAGGGTGTGTCATTGTGTATCAGGGCATAGGCGCCAACTACCTCAGTTCCTGGGGGGGAGGGAGGGGTGCTCGACCCCCCACTCCTCCCCAGACCCCACCCCTGCCCCACCTCTTCTCACCCTGCCCTGCCTCTTCCTGCCCCGCTCCACCCCTCCCCCGCAGTGCCTCCTGCACACCGCTGAACAGCTGATAGCGGCGAGCGGGAGGCGCTGTGGGGGAGGGAGAGGCGCTGATCCGTGGGGCTTTCGGTGGGTGCTGAGCAGCCCCAGAGCACCCACGGAGTCGGCACCTGCACATGAGGGTGCGTGTCAGTGTGTGGGGATGTTGGCGCCTGTACATGAGGGTGCGTGTCAGTGTGAGGGGATGTCGGCGCCTGTACGTGAGGGTGCGTATCAGTGTGTGGGGATGTCGGCGCCTGTACGTGAGGGTGCGTATCAGTGTGAGGGTGATGTCGGTGCCTGTACGTGAGGGTGTGTATCAGTGTGTGGGTTGATGGGTATGGCCTGTTGTGATTATTTATTTGTATTACCAGTAGCCCTTGGGAACCCCAGCCCTGGACCAGGGCCCCCCGGCGCTAGGCGCTGTACAAACGCTGGACAGACACACAGCTCCTTGGGGCAGGGACTGACAGTCTAATGTGGGGACTGGAATCTCGCCCTTTTCTAATGGCCCCAAACCGGATTGTTCTCCCAACAGAAAAGTGCCGCAAACCCAGCTGGGCCTCAGCTCTGCGGTTTGAACCGGACAAGACGTATTATAGCAGGAAGGAGTCAGTGACCCTGAGCTGCCCTGAGGGGTTCGAACCCTCGCACCCCGTGATCAGATGTACCAGACAGGGGAGCCGGAGCGACTGGAATGAGATTGCTGCCTGCCTGGGTAAGTGTGAGCCCCCCATGTGGGTCACTGTGATCCCAGGGGCCTGGCCTGGCGCCGGATGCTCCGTGACCCTTCGGTACCGTTGTTACAATGCTGGCTTTTGGTGGGACCCAACTGAGAGCGCCAATTCAGGACAAATTGCTCAGAGCAGGGCAGTTACAGCCCAAGGCTGGGGTTCCTTTGCACAGCAAGGCAAATCAAACCAGCCAGCCAGAGAGGACTTTGGTCTCACCCCACTGGCTAACCACACGTCACACAAGCAATTCCCTCAGACACTCCNATGGGGTTGTGTATAGGGGCTTGAGGATATACCAGGTGTCTATAAGGGTGTGGGAGATGTGTGTTAGCTTGTAACGGTGTGTATTGCTGTGTCTGTGCGATGTAGGAGGTGTTAGGGTGTGTCATTGTGTATCAGGGCATAGGCGCCAACTACCTCAGTTCCTGGGGGGGAGGGAGGGGTGCTCGACCCCCCACTCCTCCCCAGACCCCACCCCTGCCCCACCTCTTCTCACCCTGCCCTGCCTCTTCCTGCCCCGCTCCACCCCTCCCCCGCAGTGCCTCCTGCACACCGCTGAACAGCTGATAGCGGCGAGCGGGAGGCGCTGTGGGGGAGGGAGAGGCGCTGATCCGTGGGGCTTTCGGTGGGTGCTGAGCAGCCCCAGAGCACCCACGGAGTCGGCACCTGCACATGAGGGTGCGTGTCAGTGTGTGGGGATGTTGGCGCCTGTACATGAGGGTGCGTGTCAGTGTGAGGGGATGTCGGCGCCTGTACGTGAGGGTGCGTATCAGTGTGTGGGGATGTCGGCGCCTGTACGTGAGGGTGCGTATCAGTGTGAGGGTGATGTCGGTGCCTGTACGTGAGGGTGTGTATCAGTGTGTGGGTTGATGGGTAAGGCCTGTTGTGATTATTTATTTGTATTACCAGTAGCCCTTGGGAACCCCAGCCCTGGACCAGGGCCCCCCGGCGCTAGGCGCTGTACAAACGCTGGACAGACACACAGCTCCTTGGGGCAGGGACTGACAGTCTAATGTGGGGACTGGAATCTCGCCCTTTTCTAATGGCCCCAAACCGGATTGTTCTCCCAACAGAAAAGTGCCGCAAACCCAGCTGGGCCTCAGCTCTGCGGTTTGAACCGGACAAGACGTATTATAGCAGGAAGGAGTCAGTGACCCTGAGCTGCCCTGAGGGGTTCGAACCCTCGCACCCCGTGATCAGATGTACCAGACAGGGGAGCCGGAGCGACTGGAATGAGATTGCTGCCTGCCTGGGTAAGTGTGAGCCCCCCATGTGGGTCACTGTGATCCCAGGGGCCTGGCCTGGCGCCGGATGCTCCGTGACCCTTCGGTACCGTTGTTACAATGCTGGCTTTTGGTGGGACCCAACTGAGAGCGCCAATTCAGGACAAATTGCTCAGAGCAGGGCAGTTACAGCCCAAGGCTGGGGTTCCTTTGCACAGCAAGGCAAATCAAACCAGCCAGCCAGAGAGGACTTTGGTCTCACCCCACTGGCTAACCACACGTCACACAAGCAATTCCCTCAGACACTCCAGTTTCCCAGTATCACCACCAGTGCCACTCGTTATGGGGACAAATGGTTATGAAAACCAATACCCCAGTAAAAGAAAAAAGGTTCCCCCGATCCCAAAGGACCAAGCCCCAGACCCAGGTCAATATACAAATCAGATTTTACCCACAAATCACGCTGTTGCCAATCCTTTAGAATCTAAAATCTAAAGGTTTATTCATAAAAGGAAAAAGATAGAGATGAGAGCTAGAATTGGTTAAATGGAATCAATTCCATACAGTGATGGCAAAGTTCTTGGTTCAGGCTTGTAGCAGTGATGGAATAAACTGCAGGTTCAAATCAAGTCTCTGGAACATCCACAGCTGGGATGGGTCATTCAGTCCTTTGTGTAGAGCTTCAGTTTGTAGCAAAGTCCCTCCAGAGGCAAGAAGCAGGATAGAAGACAAGATGGAGAAGCTGCAGGAGTCTTTTATAGTCTCTTGCTTTCTTTGTTCCCAAGGCAAGCTATCCAGCACATGCTATGGAAAAAACCTTAGAGTTTGTCCATAGGCCTGTCCCTGCCTTGCTGAGTCACAAGGTGTATCTGCCTTCTCTCAATGGATCAGTTGTAGCTGTTGGTCCTTAATGGGCCATCAAGCAGGCTAGGCAGAGCTAACACCAACTTGTCGTGGGTGTCACCCAGAAGCACAGCACAAGTGTGAAATACAGACAGTATAGAGCCAATATTCATAACTTCAACTACAAAAATGATACACACACACAGACAGCATCATCATAACCAGCAAATCATAACCTTACCATAGACACCTCACACGACAACCTTTGTACAATATTTTCTGCAAATATATAACAGTCGTTGCAACAGTGATCTATACGGTTACAGATTATGTCAATAACATCACAACTGTAGGAAGGAAGGAATTGCCGTCCCAGATCAGAGCAATGATCCAGCTCAGGCACTGGGGGACGTGCTGTACAGGGCCCTAGGCAGATAGACAGAGCTCGGGGGGCAGGGGGAGCTGAGGCTCTGTTCTACTGAGACTCCCAGAGCTGCCCCCAGGGGCCGGAGCTGCAGCCTGTCGCTGTGCCAGTCCCTCGGACACTATGGGGTGGGGCTACAGAATGTGCAACTTTTTAACAGTGGGGGGTCATTCCCCAGGGGACCAGCCGCCCCAGGGACGGGGTGGGGTCTCTGACACATGGAGCTTTTACATCGAGGGTGGCTGCTGCCTTTCTAAAGATTCGCTCTAATTCCACCACCAGTTACTGAGCGCAGCAGAGTCGCTGGCAGAAGGGGAGAAGATCCCCCCTGCAGGGACCCCGGGGTGGGTCTCTGGCCTGGGCTAGGCAATAGGTCAGACTGGATGGTCAGAATGGGCCCTTCTGGCCTTGATACCTTTGAATCTGTAACTCCCTACAGAGAGATCCCTGCAGCCGCAGCCCAGCCCAGCACTGACTTCTCTGTCATGGCATCAGAGAAATAGAGGCCGTCTAGTCCAGCCCCTTGCGCTGAGGCAGGGCCAAGTAACCCTCGACCATCCCTGACAGGGGTTTGTCCAACCTGGTCTTAAAAACCTCCAGTGACGGTGATCTCACAACCTCCCTGGGAAGCCTGTTCCAGAGCTGAACTACCCTGAGAGTTAGAAAGTTTTTCCTGATAGCTAACGAAATCTTCCTTCCTGCCGATTACGTCCATCACTTCCTGTCCTACCTCCAGTGGCCATGGAGAACACTTAATCACTGTCCTCTTTATAACAGCCCTTAGCATATCTGAAGACTGTTATCAGGTCCCCCCCAGTCTCCTTTTCTCAAGCGTAGCCATGCCCAGTATTTTAACCTTCCTCACAGGTCAGGTTTTCTAAAGCTTTTATCGTTTTGTTGCTCTCCTCTGGACTCTCTCCAACTTGTGCACATCTTTCCTGAAAAGAAACTGCAAACGTTGCCACCTCACTGTTTACCCCTTTTTCCAGATCATTTATGAATATGTGGAATAGCACTGGGCCCAGAACAGACCCCTGGGGGACACCACTATTTACCTCTCTCCATTCTGAAAACTGACCATTTATTCCTACCCTTTGTTTCCTATCTTTTAACTGGAGTGCCTGGGAATGCTTTCAGGATCATCTCACAATCTTCAATTTAATTTAATGACAAGCCTTTCGTTATCTTAATCACTCTCCCTCTGTTAGGGGTTTTTAAGGCCGAGCTTGACAAAGCCCTGGCTGGGATGATTTAGTTGGGGTTGGTCCTGCTTTGAGCAGGGGGTTGGACTAGATACCTCCTGAGGTCCCTTCCAGCCCTGAGATTCTATGATTCTATGTTTATACACAAGCTCCCTGCCCCAAGGGCAGAGGTTGTTAGCAGCACAGAACTCATCACATTCCACACTCAGGCTCTGGCTCTTCGGTGCTGAGCACCCCCTATTTTTTTGCCGAGGGTGCTTGAGCCCTGGAGCACCCACAGAGTCGGCGCCTATGGACACAGGGCACATTCTGCCACAAGAACGTTGTTGTCTCATATTGAATTTGTGATCCACTCTAACCCCCAGGTCCGTTTTAGCAGCACTGCCACCTAGCCAGTTATTCCCCAGTGTGTAGCTCTGCATTTGATTTTTCCCTCCCATTTGAAGTGTTTTGTCTTGTCTTTACTGAATTTCATCTTGTTGGATTCAGAGCAGTTCTCCAATTTGTCCAAGTTGTTTTGAATTCTAATCCTGTCCTCCAAGTGCTTTCAACCCCTCCCGGCCTGGTGTCATTGACAAACTTTATAAACGTACTTTCCACTCCATTATCCAAGTCATTTATGAAAATATGGAGTAGTACCAGACCCAGGACTGATCCCTATGAGATCCCACTAGATACACCTTCCTAGTTTGACAGTGAACCATTGCTAACGCCCCTTTGGGTATGCTCTTTCAACCTGTTCTGCACCCACAATGTAATAATTTCCTGTAGACCACGTTTCACTAGTTTGCATATGAGAATGTCAGGTGGGACTGTATCAAAGCCTTACAAAATCCAAGATATATCAAGTCTACTGCTTCCCCCAGCTGCAGTAGGAAGAGAGCCTGAGATATGAGCCTTTGTATCAGAGGCCTGGTATGAGGCCTGAGCTAAAGTAGTGGCCAAACTTTGCTGATATAAAGCAAAGTTAGCAAACGTCAGGCTCTGCTGGATTGCAAGTTCACAGAATCTGGCAAGAACAGGCTGATATTGCAGAAACACACATTCCTGAGAAGTGCTAGGCACAGAGCACTCGTGCAAACACGTTCCAGAAGAGTGGTACCAGAACATCCCAGTATCTAGCACGGTACAAAAACATTCCCCAAGGAGAACAGGAACACACTGACNTTTAGAAATAGTCCATAGGTTATAGTCCAATGTCCATATTCAGGGTGGCTCCAGTCAAAGACTGGGGATCTCAATCCTTATGGCTTAAGGTTCCTCCCTCTTGAAACCAAAGCAGATCTGAGATGAAGTATGATCATGTCCCAGGGTTCTTATACATTTTCAGCAGCCTTTTGGCCTGAGAAAACAACAGGCTTAATTCTCCTTCCTCTAAACATCATGGCAATTAGCACAGGGTAATTTATCCATTAAACAGTTCAGCTACAGGTTACTACAACCTTTAAAGAGACATATAGACAAGACCTGTTTGCTGACACCACAAGACCTGAGCAAACATTTACCCTTGAGATCTCTAACAATGCAGAGTTGCGTTTTAAAGCTTTATTTATTTACCTATCTTTCTAACCAGTTCTTAAGGGTCATCCCTAGGTCAGGTTATTCTGCGAGTTAATTAACTCTTTCTGGCCATGTCACCTTTCATGAAATATTCTATTACACTCATAACGTCACACCCCCAACGCAAAATTGATGCAGGAAGGGATGACACAGACATCACTGACTGCATCCCAAAAGCTTCCCATCCTGGGTTCTGTTTCATTACAGCTTGTACTGGGTTAGAAGCCGTACCAGTGTATAACAGAAATGGTTTACCCAACTCATGTTTAATAACATGATTGATTCTCTTTACAAACTCAAGGTAAAACTTGGTTAGAACAATAGTGAATTGGATCTGCTGCTGCAGCAGGATTCCTGTATGACTCAAATGATTTTGCCCAGAGCTAAAGAACATAGCTACTTTATCTATACAAGCTCTGGCAAATGTTTGGAACCCAATTAACATCAAGTCAATATAGATATTAATGTTGTCCATAGTACAGGAATTTTGACATTTAGCCATGAAAGCAATATGGTAGTGTGCCTCAGTTTCCCTTCTTATACAGCACATCAGGTCTGGAATGTCTTTTCTCCTGTGAAAAGTTCCAATACTGTTTACAGGCATTAACTGTGAAACATCAGTATAGCAAGGCCCTTTAACATACAGTATGTTCTTATGTATTTCTCTTAACATGTTCAAGGGATTTTCCAAAGGATTAGGCACATTGTACATTTTTACAGTTCTTGGTAATAGCAAGACATTAGTTACAAAAGTCACCATCAGCAATAACAACAAACTTATTGCAAGTGTCCATCTACAATCATGCTTGTCATGCCACACCTTTGGCTCAATACCATTTGGGTTTGGGCATTTTAGGGTTAACCTGTGGCTTCCCTTTGCAAAATTAAGTTCTCTCTTTCCTCCTTGTTCTGAAGAATCAAACCCTGATTTCGCTTGCTCAACAGAATTCACTGGCTGATGGGTTGGGCTCTCTTCCCTAACAGCTATTAGCAAGTCTTTCTTCCCCCAGTCAGCCAGGTAATTTGCATCAACACAGACACTAGCTTTTAGATTTTTAGCTGCTACCAATGTCAAGGCTGGACTTTGTCTTACAGAGACACCACACAAATCGAAAGAGTCTGAGGGTGAGAGTTTGCTTGCTCTCCCCTGCATCCTCAAGCATTCAGCCATAAAACCATTCTGCTCTGAAACACCAGTAACCAAATCTGTCCTCAGACCTTGAAGCACAGACTGCTCACTTAAAGAATTAGCATGGAGACATTCCTGTCCCAACACCATTGTCTTCCCAACAAGCTGGCCAAACTCAGCCACTTGGTTATAGGGCTGCTCAACTTTCTTAACAGCTCTTACTCCATCTGAAACCTTTTCAAAGCTATCCACACTGGATCTTTCAAAAGGAAAGTCAGTGGATCCATTTAC